>BBSZ01000115.1:0-14853 GCA_000981365.1 Subanguina moxae | reverse complement strand
TCTGCTGTTTTGCTTGGGTGACTGTCTTTTTCTGAAATATTCTGTGATTAGTCACTTCATTACCTATCATCTGACTCTTACCCTTTTTGGCATTAGTGTGTGCTTTTTGGGGCTTAGAAACAGAATCTGCTTTTGCCTCTTTCTTGCTTTCCTCTTTAGGTTCAGCTACGGCAGCTGCCTCTCCTTCTGGTTCAGCTTCCTCTGTGGGAGTTTCTGTCTCCGCAGCTTCTTCTCCTGCACCACCATCTCCGGCACCCTCATTTCCGTCATCAGCAGGAGGGTTCCCAGCTGTCTCAGGGGCATCACCATTTTCCTCTCCACCTGCAGGACTATCCTGAGGTTCTTCGCCTGCTGGAGCATCTTGAGGCTCTTCCCCTTCAGCACCTTCATCATCTGCTTGAACCACATGTGCAAAAAGTAAGGCACAGAGAAGCAATGCAATGGTCAAGTTGAAGAACTTCATTTTTATTTAATAAAGATTAGACTACTTTGAATATTATTACCGAGAGCTCTATTAACAAGCAATGCACCTTTTCAATAATAATAGACAAAATAAAAGCCGAGCTTGGAAATTCAGCTGGCTCCTGCCTATTTAAGCTACTCCTCTTGCGCACCAACTCAGCTAGTTTATCGATTTTTAGTGGATTTAATTGATTTTTCTTGAGAGGCTCTATCAGTAGTCAAAAACGCTTGTGTCGCGGCAGCTGCGCAGTTGTGATGCTAAGTGAATATTCTGTATTCTGCTGTAGACGCATACGTAGGACTGATAGAGCTATCTGACACTCTCATAATGGTTGTGTAAAAAAGACTGCCTCAAAAAAGACGTTAACCAAAAAAAATGTGCTTCGTCTGTCATTTATGAATACGTGTAAATAGTGGTAATTAACAAGTCGTCTCCTCTCCCATATTCTCTTTTGCCCAAGGAAGAATGTCAATTTCAAGCATCTCGTGGTACTCAGGCCCATTAAACTTCGGTTGTTTCCAAAAATTGCCCTGTATAATTTAACCTTGTTTATCTTCTTTTATATGAAAAAAAGGAAATAGCACTCTAAAGACGACCATTTTAAACCAATTCAGAGAAGTCAACAAATTAGCGAAATAGAAATTGGGGAGAAAGGGCACTCTATGCTCTATAACTTATAAGAGAAACAAATCTAGCTACACTTTTGAAGGCAAGATCTCCTTCATTTCTCCTTCATTTAGTAAAAAATGCACTAGCGTAAAAGGTTTGCTTTAGAGAAGCGCTTTTTTGATAGAATTAGGCATTGTGGGCGTCAACCTTCAGGGAAAAGGCAAGAAAAAGAATAAGAAATGCGTAAAAGTGCTTAAAACTTGTGTTTCCCTTGCTATATTTCTGTTACTCGCTTAGTTTATGTTGTTTTAGTCGGTTAGAAAATCCTTGTTTGGTCTTGATTCTTTTTTCTGAACACTCCGCAGAGTCCACCGGCGGTATATGCTATAACGGCTTAGTACCAGGCCTGTGTTCACAAAAAAAAACTGGGCACTTTTGCTGTTTAGGGGCCCTCTCATTTTTTTATCCTCTCAATCAATAGCATACCATATTCTCTCTATTAGAACCACATGTGGCTCTATTTTTCAACCCTCTAAAGATATCCAAGCATTGCAGCATACACGCATAAATTCTTTATTTAAACAAAACACAGCAACATTCCAGAGACATATCACATACCAAACTTACTTTTGTTCCCGAAGTTTTTCCTCTTGCTTGCACCATCCGGCAACGCTGTTTCGATCGACATTGAACTCATTGGCGGCAGATTTCCAAGATGCTAGGGTTGTAATGGCCGCGCCATCCTGAGATTCGATATGTTTCCGCCTCCGGCCTTGCTACCATAGCGGACGATCTTATTGGAGTGTTTCTAAAGTTAATGAGGACGAAAAATGCAGAGGAGAGCTTTAGAAGCTGAGAAAGTGCTGGCAAATTTTAGCAAAGTTTTTATGAATTCTTATGCACACTGACTTACTCACTTAAAGTTTCCTCCCCTCCAGCCTCCGCCTCTAAAATATTGGTACATAGTGGGTGCGTTAGCTTGAAAAGTTCAATAGCCAAAAATTTCTCTATTGTTAATGGTCAAAGGAGTGGCATTATATCTGACTAAAGTCTAAATACTCATGAAAAGGCGAGCCAAAGTGTTAATAGAGCATCCTAATGGAATGACGCAACACTCATTTCATGCCTCTTGCTCACTTGTTTGTGCTTGGAGATCGGAAAATAAGATTACATTTTTTTTTTCTTGAAAGCGGACATTTTGTTTGACTTTTACTATAATTTCCAGGAGCTTCAACTTGTTGCCCAAAAAGACCAATAATCTTTTCCTCTTCAAATTTCGCCCATCTTATAGCACCAATCTGGCATTTATCAACAAAACCAACCGAGTTTTTAGGGCACTTGTTCACTTGGGGGGGGGGGCATTTTATAGTTATTAAAGAATCATGTTTAAATGACTTCTAAGTAATTTTTTTACGCTAGAAACGACAAAAAAGCTATTTCTGCCATTTTCGTTTGTTCAAAATCGATTTTTCAAAAAAAAAAAACTTGACTTTTTTGCCTTGGGGGACTGAGGTGAACCACTTCCGGAGGGTACTTGGATATCAAAAAAGGTACGTGTGTATGTGTATCTCAACACCAAGCCTCTAAGCCCCCTTCGGGGGCGCAGGGGGCTTGAAGGGTTAGAGATGCGCGCACTCACTTACCTTAGAGATGAGCAATTCTGTTGATGATATATGCACTCAGAGACTCTTTTTGCCCAAAAACAAGGTAAAATACTTCAAAAACTATGCTTTACCTTAGTCCCCCAAAAAATCACTTTTTTTTTTGAAAAATTCATTTTTAACATACGAAAATGCCAGAAAATAACTTTTTTATCGTCTTCAGCGTATAAAAATTACTTAGGAGTCATTTAAGCATGATTCTTAAATAACTATACGATGCGCCCGCCTCCCCCTCCAAGTGAACAAGTACCGTTTTTAGTACCATATCTGAAGTGGAGTCACTAAAAATTGAGTTGGAGCGAGGCACAGGACCTATGAAACAACCCAAAACATGTGAGCGGAAATGTGAGTAGTACTCCAAGCCAATAAAATTTCCATAAATATGGCTCTGCTCACAAAGACGCTCAATATGGAGTCCTGGTTTGAGGCCATTGAAAAAGGACATGTTTGAGGTTTAACCTATTCTGGTTACTTATTTATTAATTTTTGTTGACTTGGAAGCTGTTTTAAGTGCTACTGGGAGCATAACTTATTGGCATTTAGAAGGTTGTATTCTTAATGTATGTAAAATGCGGAACTTGACTATTCTAGCTGCAAATTGTTTCGTTTTTCTCTCTCTACTACTCATTTTGCTGCCAGCATCATCGTAAATCATTTCGATGTTATAATGCAAAATAATAGCTGCTTTTTTGCTGGTTTTTTAACAAAGAGAGCAAAGCTGGATAAATGCATACTTTTGTGTTTCCCTCTTTTTATGGCGCTATTCGGTTATCATATACCCCTCCCCGATCCTCAGACCTACTCGATTATAACCATCCAATCACCTCCTGTCCCCCAATCCTCAGACCTACTCGGTTATAACCATCCAACCACCCCCTGTCCCCCAATCCTCAGACCTACTCGGTTATACCACCTATTTTAAAGGGGTTAAGGGATGCATTGGGCGGGTAAGGGAAAAAGAATAGTGATACTTTATAAAAAGGATACTCAACCATATTTTATTGGAAAGAAGAGCTGTATAAAGAAGGGTAAGGGACATGTAAAGGGCCACTCTGTAGGAAAAGAAATCTTTGACTCTCAATTTTTTCAGTTGCTAATATTAAATTTCGTTGCTTGAATTATTATTTGAAAAAAAATGACCCAAAATAAAACACACATTTAAAACCACTTGTTTTTAGTAAGGAACATAATTAAAATGCATTAAAAGATTAATTTCTTGACTATTTTTTGCAAAGAGCTTAAATTAAGGACACATTTAAAGGGTTGTACTTGTTGGAGGCAAAGAAAGTCGTCCAAATTTGAATGCGCGTGGGACTCTTCTCTTTCATCTATCATTACTCTCTTTCGTGCTGCTTGCATTACACATTTATCCTATTAAACTGATAATTCACCCCATTAACTTACTAATTCAAAAAAAAAAAGGATTATTGGACCCTATACTATATCCTATAGTTATGGACCCTATACTATATCCTATAGTTATGGACCCTATACTATATCCTATAGTTATGGACCCTATACTATATCCTATAGTTATGGACCCTATACTATATCCTATAGTTATGGACCCTATACTATATCCTATAGTTATGGACCCTATACTAGGAGCTGTTAGCTTTTTGCCTTGGTCACCTTTGGTGTTGGGTTTCCAGTTTTTCTTTATAGAACCAATTTATGTCTTAGGTATGCTTCCACTCCAAGCCCCTTTGCTCCCGTACGAGTGCGAACGGGATTGGAGAGAGATCGAAAGGCTTAATTGTGTGCGAATCTCAACTCCAAGCCCCCTAGCGCCCGTAAGGGGCGAAGGGGGCTTGAGAGTTAGAGATACGCGCACAGACTAACCTGTGAGATGAATCTGAGCAAGAGTATGGAGAAATAACTGCATTTCAGGCTAATTTTGCCATAGTCCAGTGAGAGAAACATGGGCAAAAAAGGCCAAATAAAGGCGAAAAAAATTAAACAAATGGGTTGCAGAAATACCGGCCCTAACCGCAAAGGACCGGGCCAAAACTACTCGCTTGGGCTTACACCTAGGATTTTGCCTTGCCATTCGTTACTTTTGGGGAGAGGGGTATATCCTAGTAGGTACTCTGAGGAGAATGGGTGTGGAGGTCAGCTGGAGGATATATCTTAGTAGGGTCGTTTTTTTTCTTACATTTGACCACATTTTTGCTCTATTTCTTCAATTTTCAGTCAATTGGGAACAGTTTTTGGCTTCTTTAAAATATTTTATAAGAGCAGCAAAGCATCTTTTCATTCTGGGAATTCGTTTTGCTGCAAATTTAATTTCCTCGAATAAAGTTTACACGAAAAGCACTAGGATGTGGAGTTTTGCTGCTTTGATTGTTCTTGCCTCAAATTCAATCCCAGTCTTTAAAAGTTGTTGTCCATAAAGTTGTTATTTGTGTGTTAACTAAGTAATCTTGAAGCATTTGACCATCCTCTTTTCAGTTCTTGTTAGTGAAGTCAGATTGGATGTGGTTTATACGACTTATTTATATCTACTGTTGTTAAAAGGATGCAGTAAAACAAGCTGATGCGTAGAAATAAAATTATTTTTTTGGACTTTGACGCCAATTTTCTCTTAGAATTGTTGCTGTTAATAAGGTGAGTGTTTGAGGCCATCATTCTAAAACCAGTTTTTACATTATAAGTCGGTGCAAAAAATATATACCGTATAACCTCTATTAATCCTCCCCCCTCTCTCGTCACCACTGTCGGTGGTCAACCATTTTTCACGGCTCAACCACCCGATAATTGGGTACTGATACCATACTCAAAAATGTAGCTGAGATTCAGGGCTACATTTTTGAATATGGCCCTTAATCTCAGCTACGTTTCTCAGTATGATGTCAGTACTCAATTGTCGGCTGGTTGAGCCGTAAAAAATGGTTGACCACCGACCGTCGTGACGAAAGAGGGGGGAGGATCAATAGAGATTATACGGTATATATATTGATAAAAAATTGAGGGGGGTTGAACGAAAGTCGAGTCTAATTGGTTATTTAATAAAATATTTTAGATTAGCTCTTAGATGATCCACACCTAATTTTATCACCCCTGGTCTTATATATTGGTGCTTCTGCTTATCTATTATTTTCAAATTTGTTATACCAAAATGAGCCATCCGGGCTGGGTGATGGTCTCTTTTCTGACTGAACTGCTGAGTAGTTATGGTGGTTTTGGCAAGTTGCCGTCCTCCAATTCGTCTCCTTTCCAGCCCCATTGTGCCAATGATACAGAGGTGATTGACAACCTGCTCAAAGACTCCTACAACAAACACTACATACCCGCATATCCAGTCCGTGTCAGGGTCGACATGTGGGTCCAAGAGGTCACGGCTGTGAGCGAGCTAACACAGGACTTTGAAATAGATTTGTACATCAACGAGTTTTGGGAGGATCCAGCCCTAGTGTTTGACTACATGAATCCTTGCAAGGTGAAACCTTTTGGATGAATGGAAAATGAGCAAATTAAGTAGTTGTTTGTCTAGAACAATATCTCCTTTGATGACAAGGTGCTCCAAAAGCTGTGGATACCAAACACTTGCTTTATTAACTCCAAAACTGCCGCTATTCATGAAAGCCCTTTTAGGTATGTGGGAAGAAGTTATATCATAGTAGTAATACCAGACTCCGAGTGCCTAATTATACAGGGTCCTGTACCTTATATTATCATTAGTTTCTGCGGGTCAGCGTGTTTACCAGATATTACATTTCTCTTTTTAAGAAACGTGTTCCTCATGATTTTTTCCAACTCAACAATATGGACAAACTATCGAATGAAATTGACGGGTCCTTGTGACATGAATCTAAAACGGTAAGTGTCTTTGGCTTTATAGTTTAGTAGAATAATTTAATTTTAGAACCTGGTTGGGTGTTGGGCCTGCTTTACTCGGCCGCTGGTCGTACCGGTATCATTTCCGCGAGGGACCTCCCATTCTCCCTTGTGGGTGCGAAATATCTAATAGAAACTATTCATCTAAAAATATTACGCATAATACGCACATAACGATAATGATATGATGCAAAACGAAAAATTTTCTCTAGCCGTGCGGTCTCTTCTCAAACCCAGCACTTTGAACTTGTCCGATTCTTATATATCCTCTCCATTAAAAACCATAATGGCATTGCACTACAAAATACAGAGTATAGACACGAATAAAACTAGTTCAAAGTGCTGGGTTTGAGAAGAGACCGCACGGCTAGAGAAAATTTTTTCTTTGCATTATATAATTATCATTATGTGCGTATCACACAATTATTTTTAGATGGGTAGTTTCTATTAGATATTTCCCACCCACAAGGGAGAATGGGAGATCCCTCGCTGAAATAATACCGGTACGACCAGCGGCCGGGTAAAGCGGGTCCCAAACCCCAACCAGCTTCTAAAATTAGACTATTCTCCATAAACCCCAATTGGAATTCTATAAGGTAAATTCGTGTTTTTGATAATATATAAGAAAAAGGCTACCTGAAAAAAGCTACCGGCTCAACCCGCCGACAATTGGGTACGGACACCATACTGAGGAATATGGCCCTGAATTTCAGCTAAGTTTCTCAGTATGATGTCAGTACCCAATTGTTGGGTGGTTGAGCCGTAAAAAATGGTTGACCACTGACCGTCGTAGCGAGAGAGGGGGGAGGACGGTACATGGTAAAGTCTTCCGCGGACTTATCCACCAACCTCATATTCTTTATCATATGAAAATGGCTTAGATTTCCATTTGACCAGCAAAAATGTTTCCTGACATTTGAGTCGTAAGTTATCATTAAAAATATAAATTTATATAAAGTTATTAAAGCAGCTTTTAGCTTCAACTATAACACAGGAGAAGTGCGAATGGAATGGAACCAGCCGTATCCAGTAATGCTGCTCAAAACAATAGAACTGCCGGACTTTGTGCTTGTCAACTTTAGTGTCATTGCTATTGAGCAGGTCACATATGCTTAATTGTATGAAAAATGAAAAAAAAAAAGTCTTAACTCTATTGGACTGTTTGCCCTTTTACGATGTCTTTCTCACTGAAGGATGGCGAAAAAAGGATCTAAATGCATTCATTTATGCTGAGATTCATCTCATAGGTGAGTCTGTGCACCCATCTCTAACATCAATTTAATTTACCTTACGGAAGCGATGGCGGCTTGGGGTTGAGATGCGCACACACCCATACCAGTCGAAATATGTTCAAGACCTTCTCTTTTCCTACAGAGTGGCCGCTTCATTCTCCCTCGCCCTCCTTTTTATAACCCTCAAACCTTTTAAATTATTATCTTATGAAACTCAGTACTCAGAAACCTGAAACTGAAAAGAGAATTAGCTCTATTTTACTTATAATACCGAGTTCCCTATGGTTTTTAAGAGCTCAGGAATTAGGAGACCCGAGGAGCTACACTTAGGCATACAGCTAAGTCTTAGGCATAGGGTAGGCCAGCGTAGGTTAGTCGTGAACCACTAAACCTAGATATACCATGGCATACGCTAAGTCTCGGCTAACCTACGCTAGCTTATCCTAAGCCTAAGGGCAGGCCCTTTCGTAAAGTCGTCGGTACCATAAGTAAAATAGAGCCGCAGAATTTTAAGAAGCTGCTTGTTTGCCGAAATATGACAGGAAGTAAGGTGGTAGCTGTTCATTAATGTCGGTATTCTAACCATATTATTAGCCAATTTTATAGATTATAGATGTACCCGGCTGGATGGTGGGATGAGTTAACAGTTGCCTTTGTGTTTAAACGTCGCTACGGGTGGTACATTCTTCAGGGCTATATTCCCACGTAATAATAAGGCTCAAATGTCTTTACCCACTCAAATTGTGCTTTTGCTCTGTATTTTATGAAAAAATATTTGACAGGCTCAGAGCATAATTTGAGGGGGGAAAACACCCACAGTCCAAAAACCAAATTGAATGGTGATTCAAGAAATTTTTTAGATATGTCACCATTTTTATTTCCTGGATCTCTTTCTACCTCGGCTCCAGGTTCTAAAATCCAATTCTCTTAAGGCCGATTTATTGGGCTTGTTTTTAGGGCCATTCCTGCCAGAACAATGCTGGGTGTCAACTCATTGCTTGGTAATTTATTTCTTGGTTTTAACGGGTGGCGAGGCAAAATCTGCACCCACTTCTATGGCTTGTTTACGACTAATTTTTGGATTAGGGCTGAACGGGATGATCTTTTGCTGCATTCAAATACCTTTTTCTCCTGTTTTTTTCAACAACATTGAATCAATTGATGCTGCATTAGAAAGAGCTGATCCAGGGCTATACACTGGAAAAAAAATTAGAAAAACTTGTTGTAAAACAACCGAGATAATCAAGTTTAAGCAATTTGAGGGGATAAATGAGTAATTTGAGGGAGGAAACTATAAACAGCCATTTTTCTATTTAGCTTGGTAATTCTCTAGTTTAGCAATGACTTTTCAATTTGGAAATATTATCAGAAATCTTCCTCGAGTTTCTTATGTCAAAGCTATTGATGTTTGGATGCTATCGGGGTGGGTTTTTTAAATTTTAGAGCAAAGAAAAGTGATGGAATATTGAAGGATGATGTTCATCTTCCTTTCCCTACTAGAACTAGCCGTGGTTGGGTTTATGTCGCGAAATGAAGGAATGCCGAGAGGCAAGATCAAAAAGCGTAGCTCTAATGCCTACTTGTGTGGCGAGATGGACGAGTTCTCCTGGAAAGATATGCCCAGTCCGAGAATAGGACTCAGACAGTTCTGGGTCGACAAACACTGCTCATCTATGAAAAATAACAACATTGATGAGGTATGAGTCTATTTTTTGGTTTGTCGGGACTCAAATTTATAATTACTGTAAAGGCTGAACTTTTTTATATAAAGGATGTCTCAACCACTGGGATGAACGAATCTGCGGGTCTGGAGTTCAGGCGGCATTCTCGGCACCCTTCCATTCCACATGATGCCAATATGGCTGCCGCAGCAATAGGTGCTCCTTCTCCCATTCTGCAATGCATGGTCTCAGCTGCTGGCTCAGGTGGTTCTCCTCATAATTCCCATGGCAGTCGGGTCAACGAGTTCATCCATGGTCATGGACTTGAGCAACAACAGCATAGGAAAAAGACGAAAAGAAAAAGGCGGTGGGGAGCATTTGACTGGTGGCATCTCCTCATTAAGGCCTCTCAAAAAGTCAGTCCAGAAACAGTGGACAAATACAGGTAAGGAAAAATGTAGACGAGACCTTACTACACCACTATTATTTCTCACGTGTTTTCCTGTGCGCATCTCATCTCCTAGACACGTAAAGAAGAAGCTCTGGATGCATGAAAATAGCATGCGTACCAGAGCTTCTTTATGCTGTAAGTCCCTGTGAGGGATCTTCTCTTTTCCTACGCAGTGGCCCTCCTTAGAAAGTGGCCCCTATACAGCCTTTCGTCCCAATAAAATTTGGTTGAGTAGTCCTTTTTACAAAGTACCCCTAATTGTCGCTTCCCATCCCTATACAGCCCTTCATTCCTTAAAAATGGTAAAAAAAAATGCTTCTTGTATGGTCAATATACCTAGAAAACCCAAGTACTTTTTGTGCCATATTTGTTTTTTTTTTTTCGAGGAGGGGGGGGTATAATACAGCAGCACAGTTAGCCCTCGATAAAGTATCATTTTTTTTAGAGGGGGGAATGCTGGAGGTAGGATATATTCGAGTAGCACCAAAATTCCGACGCTATATGCATATTTTTTTGCATATTTCTAAAAAACTTGATTTGGGGAGGGGGGATATATGCAAGTACAGTCAAACCTGAAAAAGCCGACCTCCTAAATTCAAAAAAATGTGTTTGTGGCATTGTATTTTTGACCTATGCTCTGCTAGTGTCTTCTGGATATCTTGTATATCAAAATTTAGCTTAGATTCTAGGCTATGTTTTGGTATATAACATGCATAGAAGACACCAGCAAAACATAGGTCAAAAACACAATGCCACAAACACAGTTTTTTGAATTTAGGAAGTCGGCTTATTCAGGTTTGACTGTAGCGCCAAAAATTCTATTAGTGTTTGGTAGAAAACTATTTCAGTGCCATCTTATTTCCAACTGCTTACTTTATATTCAATTTCGGGTAAGCACATTTATTTTACATTAAAATGTGTGGAGTCAAAGTTGCTTTTATTTCAGTTATTGGGGCTATTATCTTACCGAGCTTTCTTCCGTCGATGAGACTATGATCACCTAAAGTGGTGGAGAATCTACTCATACCTTTTGTGCAACAACTTAATGAAATCTATGATTATTATTGTGTTGACTTTCTATTAAATTATGCACTTACTTACTTTTTTTTTTATCTAACAATGGAAAATTACGAAGACAGTAAACTCAGTGATACTATGGCGCTGGATTTGGTTGTTGTTGTCCTAACTAGCCGCTATGAAAGTCGATGACCATGTTTCGGGGGTCATTTTTTTAGTCGTAGTCCAAAAATTCTTTGCTTTGAAGCTGATAGATGTGTATCACAGTATATTGCTCTCTATTTACCATTATTCATCATTACTTGTTTATCCCTGACCATGAGGACGCCTAATCACATCAAAATTGCTCAGCCACTTGGAGAAGAGTGATTAGCAGCTGATTCATTCCGGGATCTGGCCGAAACCTATGCAGATGAGACAATTGGACATGTTGAGGGCTATTGAGGACTATAGTTGGGAACTCCTAGAACATCCCACTTCCTCACCAGATTGAGCTGCCATGGTCTTCAATAGCCCTCACCACCTTAGCAGTAATATAGGGTCAATACGTCCAATGGTCCCTTCGCCATATGTTTCAGTCAGATCCCGGAATGAATCAACTGCTCACCTTCTCAACTTTTTCTAACTTCTAACCATCCCTTCTCCAAGTGGCTATATACAGCTATGAAAAAAGCAATTGAAAATACAACCCATACTTATTAGTCAACCCAACATTTGGATCAATGGAATAAACATAGAGAATGGAATAGTGTATTGGAGGTTGTGTATTAGATTTGTGATGTGATAGGCATTATGGAAAAAATACTGTGCAAACCGACTGCATTTCACCTTGGTCTATTTACTCACATCTTTAACAAAATATTAAACAAAATCTAGAAGTCTCAACACGGATAAAAAGCAAAAACATTTGTTTTTTTATGACTAGACCTTTTAAACCACATAGAATTTTTCTTCTTCCTTATACCCGTTGATTTTGGCTAGCGCATGTCTTAGACAAAACCTTTGCTGCACAACATTGAAAGTCCTTTTCCCATGTAGGCGAATTGTTCTAACTTGTTTTTTTTCGACTTAGGCCTAGGCTTAGACACTTCCCCAACCACTTTGTACTTAGCTCGTAGTTCAGACTTGCATTGTTGGCGTAATTTATGGTTTTCTTCCAGTTTATTATTTGAGTACTTTTCGTTGAAGCGTATAAATATACCTCCTTCACACACAAAATCATTTTCGTCTTTGTCACCAAAGGAATAGACTTCTTTTTGCTCTGATGTCTAAAAAATATATGAATATACCGTACAACTTCTCCCTCTCTCGTCACGACGGTCGGTGGTCAACCATTTTTTACGGCTTAATCACCCAACAATTGGGTACTGACATCATACTGAGAAATGTAGCTGAGACTAAGGGCCATATTCCTCAGTATGGTGTCAGTACCCAGTAGTTGAGCCGTAAAGAATGGTTGACCACTAAAAAAGTGGCCTATGAGAAAAGGATAAAAAAGTCTGAGCCTACCTGCACGGCAGTTTTTCTACCAATACTATATTCACGATGCGTGACATTATTCATCCAGAATACAGCAATTCTTACAAGCTCTTTCTTTACTACTCCTTCAACTACTCGTTCTATTACATGTACTCGCTGTCCTACTGTTTCTGCTAAAACAGCAAGAAGGATCATTTTTATTTTATTATTTTTTTGTAAAAGTCTGTGCGCGCATGTCTAACCCCTGAAGCCTCGTACATACCCTTTGGGGACCTAGGGGGCTTAAAGGCTTGGAGTTGAGATGTGCACACACACAACATACCTGAGACATGAATCACTAGAAAGTGACTCTGAATGCATAAGACAATATGCAAACCAGTGCTTCTTTATGCCATAGGCCCCAGTTAACAAAACTATGTTCAATTTCGTACTTTTTAGTCATAAAAACCCGTCTCAGAGGGGACCAAGGCAAAAATCAAGGTGTCACGAGAAGGTAGGAGTGCAAAGTGAGCTCGCCTCAAGCCAGCACTCTATGATGATGGAAGAAGCGCTCATCCTATCGATCAAAAAGTCAGGAGTCTGAATCTTCCGGTAAGCGGTGATTTTGTGAAGGTAGGCATTTAAAATTTGTGGAAATTGTTGAAATAAAGCTTTGACTACCGTATTCAGATATTTTAACTTTACAAAGCTTATCCGCAATAACAAGTTTATTATATCGCAGTAGAGTCGGCGAAGGCTTTCTAAACTGATTAGGGCAAGTACAAGAAGGCGAAAAGTAATCGGAAGCTGAAAAGCAGAACAAAAGGGAAGACACTGAAGGCCAGAGCTAGAAAACGACAGCAAAGCCATTTCTGAGAGGAATTAAGTCAGATTTCGGCTAGGGAAGATGACAGCTTTGTGCAGAGGGTAGTTCTGATGTTAGCTCTCATATATTAGTTCTAATTTTTGAAAACATACCATGCAGTATTTGCACGTTCTTTATGTCTTTTGTACGTATAGTTATTTGCTCAACATCTGGATCATGAACCTCTACATAAACAATGTAATTTTCGCTCACCACAAAGTTAGCCAATAATAAAAGTGCCACAGCATGCAGAACTGTCTGCATATTTACCAATAAATTCTAATTCTACTAATAAATAAAAGAATATTTGCTGTTACTGTATTATACCCCACCCCCCAAATAGTATAGCCCCCCTCAAAAGTACTTGGTTTTCTAGATACATTGACCATTTAAGAAGCATTTTTTCACCATTTTTAAGGGATAAGGGCGGTATAAGGAGGAAAAGGGACAATTAACGGGCCATTTTTTAAAGAGGGCTACTCTACCCTGGTTTATTGGGATTAAGGGCTGTATGGGGAGAGGAAGGGGCAATTAAGGGGCCACTTTCTAGGGAGGGCCCACTCAAAAAAGAGAAGATCTTGAACACAGCTTTGTCAACTGGGCTCTACCGCATAAAGAAGCTCTGGTATGCATGCTATTTTCATGCTTCCAGAGCCTTTTCTCGAGTGATTTTTCTCTTAGGTAGGGGTGTTTGCGCATCTCAACATCAAGCCCCCACAAAAAAGTGGGTAGCCAAACCACTGTGCCATGCATGCTACTTCTTAACGCATATAATACCGTTTGTTATATCAGATGTTATACGAGACGGCATATAACATTGATTTTTTTTGGAAGGGGGGCATAAATTTTGGGGGTGGGGGTATAATACAGTAGAGTCGAATATTTTAGAAGCAGATAAATGCTGGAAGATCGGAAAAAATATTTATAAATGATTCTTTGTATTACACAAGCCCTCTTTTGTGCATCAAATGGTTGAAAGAGAAGAGCAGAGTCGAAAATATTGAAAAGCACTTTCAAAATCCATAATATTTGATAGAGCAAACGAAACATCTGCTTGCTGTTGAATTTGTTCCCCAACTCCCCATACATCTCCAGTTTTGTACAGGCATCTCCCATTTTTACGGTCCATCCACGTATTTTTCTATCGCATGTAAAATCAATATTCTGCCTAGGATCTGTTTTTTTTCTTAGTTTTGCTAATTTTGCCAACATATTCTCCGGCTCTTTATTATTTTTTCTTTATCACCGCCAATTTGTTGTTTGCATTTCAGCAAATACCAGAGTCGATGATTTTAGCGAGCTAAAGGGGACTTGAAGTGTTAGAGATGCGCGAATCACTTACCTTAGAGATGAGCAATTCTGTTGATGATATATGCACTCAGAGACTCTTTTTGCCCAGCTCCAGTGATAAAAACAAGGTAGAATACTTCAAAAACTATGCTTTACCTTAGTCCCCCAAGGCAAAAAGTAATTTTTTTTTTTTTGAAAAATTGATTTTTAACATACGAAAATGCTAGAAAATAACTTCTTTATCGTCTTCAGATTATAAAAATTACTTAGGAGTCATTTAACCATGATTCTTAAATAACTATACGATGC
>BBSZ01000114.1:0-13719 GCA_000981365.1 Subanguina moxae | reverse complement strand
TTCAACTAATCTAGTCAGTCTAAATGTCCTTATTGATCTTCTTTTAGGAAAGCCAATTGATTTATCCAAAATTAGTTGAGCTTGTAGGTGAGTGAGTATGCGTTCTTTTGTCAATAAATTTAGTTACTGGTGTACCTCCCTTTTGTTTGAGCTTTTCTATGAGTGAAAATTTTGCGAAAAAGAAGGCTTTGAAAACCCCGAAATTTGTTTCGGGGCCCCGCGGGGCCCGCCCCGAAGATCTCCTAAAACCCCGACCCCGACCCCGAAGAATATTTCGATAGTCGACCCCCGAACGGGGCCCGCCCCGAAGGCATCTTTCTGTCTCTAGTTATAATTATGTCCCGCAGTGTATTTTCAAACCATTAAGCAACAGACTGTATAATGCGCAAAATCAATGATGAAAGCAGAAAATCAACAACCACATTGTGGAGATGAGCCACTTCGATGGAATTTTGAATTTGTAGCTAGCAAACCCGTATTTTCCTACAATCTCTTGCTGTAGTGGCTAATTAAAGATGACCACAAATAGCAAGGAATGAGCTAAAAAACGTGTCGTTCCAATACAGAGAATACGGCAGTCATCTAAGATATCTCTAGAGCCAATCTTGTGCGTAGAATTCATTTTTGAGGTTGTGAGACAGTCAATATATTCTAGCTCCCAAAAGATTTCCTAAAGCATGTGTATCAAAAACTTTAATTTACCCTCTTCAACTTAAAACTTAACATTTTATTTTCAGAAATCCAGCCTTTGATTCAAATGTGATTTCGACACCCAGCAATGGCTTGCTGGATACTCCCTGCTATCCCGCATTTTTGTTGGAGTCGCGCACAGGTCTAACACCCATGATCAGTGGGCCCATGCCAATCACGAATGGTCCGATGCATGGAGGAGTCAACAACGCACCCAACATGCCACCGCACAACGGAGATTTGCGGGACTTGTAAACCTACACAGCAACGCTTTTAGTTCATAATATTATTGCACGTAAATGTTGAAGCCTTTCACTTTACAAAAAATAATCTTTTTTGAAGTTCTGCAATAATTCCCCCTTTTTTTTTTCAATTGCCTTTGCATAAAGTTGAGCACAACTGTGGCCAAAGCTAGCTGAAAGTTGAATTCCATACCTGCCCTGCTTACTTTTATAACAACTTTGTGAAGTTTTGCTGACTTTTATGTTGATGGCTTAGATTCTGGATTTGTTTCGCTGAAGTATAAGGAGGGGGCTATACCAAAAATGGCTTAAAAACGTTTTTCTTAATTTTTTTTCACGTGCCTTAGGAATAACGTTCTAAAATTATTAAAACAATCATCTTTACTAAAATAAAATAACAATGTCAACATGCAAATTGAGAGCGAACACAAAAGTTTGTAAAATAGCTTCTAAACCTCAAAACATGTCTTTTCCAAATTTTCTTGGTGTCTTATCCGAATTTCAAAGGTTCCAGCAAAAAAGCCAACAGTCATAGGATTACCAAGTTGATTTTTGGAAATTTTCGAGACCGCACGAACTTTGCATACAACCTCATAAAAAAAACACCAAAATCAGCAAATTTAATTGAAACCAGAGTAAATAAATACGACATACCAGACTGGGGTATTGAAATGATTGCCTTATATAAAGTTGACTGCATGTCCTGTGTTCACTTTTCTGAAATTTTTGTATTTATTTTGGCTTCCTTTCCAATTCACTTAAGTGTTTCCATCTTCAAGTCATTATACTTGTTAATCTAATTTATTTAACAAAACAAGAGAATTAAGCATCTTCATTTGTGTTGTACTTATTTGTATTTGCTTCTAAACCCTATTTGCAATTTTAATGTGATGTCACTAATTTTTGAGCCTTAACCGTCCATTTGTGATTCTATTATCGTAATTAAGTTAATGTAATAGACACAAGTTCTCTTAAACTCCGGTTATACCTTAAAGTTTTGTATGACTGTGCAAAGCCATGAGAAGTCTAGCCATGCAAAATTTTTAGGACATTTTAAAATCTTTGCCTTTTTATATGAAACATAAATAGTATAAAAAAATTAATATGATTGAAAAAGAAACAAAAAAAACAACCAGAACTTTTTACAGACCTTATTCCACAATTCCTGTGTAAAGTTTACACTGTAAACCCAGTTTTATACGCGTCTAAATTAAATTATTTAATAAACATTATGCCAAAAAAACGCACACAATTTTCAAAAATACAGTTGACTCTCTGACTAGGGACAGCTAAGGGACCGACCAAATGCTGTCCTAAATGGGAATGTTCTACGCTTAAGAATGTCATAAACATTTGTTCTGCAGCACTCCTTTGGCCACTAAATGCTGAACAGTGTGCACTTTTCCCCGCTCAATGTTGTCTGAGTAGAGCATGTACAGACGTGTCCACAGGGTGTCTTCGTTTGAAAGCATCTTTCTATAAAAAATTTAATTTATAGCAAAAATTGGAAAAATTAGAAAGGAACTAGAAGAAAAATGCTACAAAATGGCTTTTGAAATAATGGGCAGTCCACTAAAAGTTTGCTGTAAGCAAGGCATAGAAGTGAGTTCAGATTGTGGGTCGATTGGGGTGCCTGTTACAAAGTTTTTCCTAATACTAATTTATGAAAATCTGACTGGCTGTCCCAATGCTGTCCTAAGTGAAAGCGTCAAGAGAGTGTCCAAGTGAGACTCTTCATACCTCGTTCTAGAACTCTTAAGCTGCGTTTAAATTTACAAGTTTATTCTGTTTATTATCATTTATTGCTATTGACAAGCATAGAATATTTAATACAATATTTAATATTTTAAAGTGTAGAGAAGTCATATTTTTTATTTATTTTATATTGTAGTATGGTGCATAGTTCTCAGTATTAAGGGAGCATTTGTTGGCGTTACGAATGACTCGTATATAGCCAGACTCGCCCCAATTAGGACCATATTGGTTTTTAATCAGCCAATAAGGTGTGTTATTAGCAACTCCATAGCCCACAATTAGCATAGCATGATTGACAGTAGTTGGACAGCTGGCTGGGTTAAAGATGCCCCTAACATAGAACTGGAATTCATTTCCAACCGAGAATCCTGAACACAAAAAATGTTAGGTTTTTGCTTTATTTTTATCTGCTTTTTAGACACAGAAGTAAACTAAACTTTTTTTTAATCGCTTAGGTTTGAAAAAAATAAAATCAAGTGCAGAAATCAACTAGAGGGATTAAAAAAAGAAAAGTGAGTTGTTATGCGGTTAAAATACGGTAAACTAATTTTTTATAACTATTCCTGAACTCAACCAACCATTTGTCATAGGTCCATAGTTGTATAGATAGGTCTTCATCTGTTCTTCAGTGTAAGAGTTCAGATTATGGACGCCATCAGGCTTGACTACATCACCATTAACTGTAGAACAGGTCTGGCTGGTTCCAGTATATGGATACTTGGTTTCGTAGTGTAGTCCATTGGTGGAAATATAGTCCATGGCCCATTTCACATAGCCTCCACCACAGCCCGAGCTGTGTTTCTCACAGCTCACCAACTGTTGTGTCGACAATGTAATGTTGGACTTAGCACTCCCTTTTGTTTTGAGCTCACGATAAAGATAAGCGCTAAAACAGAAGTTTAAAAATTAGCAGAGAAATTAATATTCACCTTTCTAATGCTGCAGCAGTGCAGAAAGCCCAGCAAGACCCGCAGCTACCTTAAAACTATACAAATTAAAGAAGTCATTGATACAGCCCATAACTTTTTTTAATAAAGGAACTTAATGTCCGAGTTTTATATTTTTAACCTGCAGGTGTTCTGAAGAACGCACTAGGCAAATATATACTCTCATTACAATTCAAAGAGGAGATTATCTTCTACAACGTCATAAATATTATTGTTTTTATTATTTTTTAACTCTTTTTTTTACGTGTCAGATTGTACGATGCCGTTGCACCTTACTTCATGCTATATCTCTGTTTTAAAGGAATTATTTTAAATATTTCAATGGAGGAAGTTATTTTCTAGCATCTGTGCGTGCAAATTTTATGCGTTCGTGCTTTTATGCTCTGGTCTGCCCTATTTAAGTGGCGATACATTGAACTACGGTTCCTGAGCTTAAGTTGCATGCAGTTATACCTTTCTATGTTAAAAAAAAGTGGATAAAAATGCTTACGGATAACTAGAAAACGATCTAAGCTTTTTTCGAAACCCTTAAATTTTAGAGGGAAATGCTTATTTTTGCGTGATGTAGGTCGCTGTGAGGATGGGCATAGTTACTAGTGGCACACATAGCTGGCTAACAGAAAACAACATTTTTCCAACAAAACTGACTAAACCCAAAATAAGGTCAGTCAATCTCATTTTTATTAGAAAAAAGGCCGAGAAACCTGACTGACAGATAATTTTTTGAAAAGCTACAAGCAAATATCGGGCTCGCGGAAAACCTGACTTTTTAAACTTGGTGAGTTCAAAAGGTTAACCTGCCCTAACAGGTGCCTTCATTAACCAGCTAAACTTTGGGTAGGGATATTTTTGTATATGATTTACCTTGATTCCTAATAGGAGTGACGATTCCAGATTTACGCCAGTCAAATTCCTTGGGAACTGCTTTTTGATCTGAATATGTCTTTTAAGTATTCATTCAAGTTGTTTGTATTTTCTTACTATCATCTTCTTCAACAATGGTGTTAAAGATGGTATTATTGCCTAATAAATTGACATCTGCAGCAGTGGAAGCATAAAAGCTATCAGGATACAGCATCTAATATTATTTTTTCTTAATTAGACTAAACATTTTCAAAAAATAACCTGTTGTTTAAATTCCTCAAAAGTGAGATGGCTGAACGGGGTAACACCAAAGACCACATCCGAACCACCTGCTTTTTTGTCATTCAAGTATTGGATTTTATCCAAATTATCCGCAAAAATACTCTGCCTCTTATCATGCTCTTTGGAATTGTGAAACACAATTTTGTGACTAAAATAGAAGTAAAATTAAATTTACGATCTATAATTTTTATTTATTTGACTAATTTTTGTCAACCCGGATAAATAGGCAGACAATCGTCCTCTTTGTTCGTACAATTATCCAGTCAGCAACTCCAGAACAACCTAATCTATTTTTTTCTAAAGTTTGCTAAATATGTAAACATTTGCTGTAACTTTACACACAGAAATGTGCCGCGTGAAAACATTATATAGTCATCCCGCGATGTCTATTACGCACATAAAAAATTTGGAAGTTACAGCATTTTCTTTAACAAAACCCCCTTTGGAGAGATTGAACAAAAGAGGCACCGTATGCCTTTTTAGAGGATATATAAGTATTAAAAGCAAAAACTGGTATATGTTCAAAAAAAAAGTTGAAAAAATTCACTTTATGATTTACACTTGTTACTTACTTGTGAAGAAATTCTTTGAATCGAGATGCGATTTGGTCTGAAATAGGGGGTTTTTTGGCACCATTAAGTACTGCTGGAAAAATGATGAGAAGGGAAAGAATGTAGACTGCTCCCCAGGCCATTGCAAAAATTGTCACATAAGCAAACTGAATTTGACATGAGCAGTAGATGTTTTATACAGTATCAGAGTGGAGACATGGAGGTCCGATGACCATGCCCGCCTCAATCGTCTCAAAGTATTTGCATTAATGTAGAACAATTTTACATGGATTAGTTTCTAACTACAATTGCAGGTTTTTGCTATGTTTTTGATGAAAAGGGCAACAGCATTCTCTCCACTTTACATATCAAAAAATTAATTTGCACAACATCAGCGTTGAAAGGGGTTGTACACAATTAATTATTCAAAATGCAAATGCTTTGACGCCACGTCTACTATACATTTTGACCACGATGCGTGAAATATGTAAGTTACAAAAATATCCATAGAAATGTATATGCCAGATGCTTGTTTGTACAGTCAGCTCGGTACTTACGCAGTTTACCCCCCACATTTTTGAATTTTTTCTAATGGCTCAAAAATCCAAATATAGTATTTGGCATGTGTCCGTTACGCCTATTTTTTTGGGGGGCATGGAGTCCACAGGGAGGACAAACAAGATGATCAAAGTTGAGGCGAGGACAAACAAAAAAAAAATGGAAGCCTCGGGGACGGCACTCATGGACATGGAGTCCGCGGCGAGGACAAACAAGAAGAGGGAAGCCAATTATTTCCACAAGCACGGATGTCGGCATAAATGAGACTAAGAGCAGTGAGGCCATCAATAGGCGTTCCTATGAAACCAAACACTATTGTGTAATGTATTTGAAGTTTGTTATTATAAAATTATTTTGAAAACTCTGTTCATTGCAAGAAGATTCATATGTTTCAATTTATCCTCTAAGAGGGTGTTAAAAAACAAAAAAAAATTTATTAAACGACACTTTTGACCCCTTCCAAAAAAAATAAAAAAAAGTTAACATGAGTCGATAAAAAGAGGATTTACGGCATATTTGTCAGTTGTAAACTCAATAGCTAAAACGGCGTCAGAGGAGGCAATGCAGCCAGTAGTACAGTAGTGCCGTCATAGGGTTTTTTTTACACCAAACTTGCAAATGGGTCTGCATTTAATTGTGTTTTTACTTTTTTGTGGTTGCAGGACATGAAACTACTTCATTCAAACAACCCTGTGATTGCGGTGCCGCAATGCGCCAAAAAAATTTAAAACATTTGCCTGAAGTTCAAGCACCATCTTAGCGACAGGTTCCATCGTTTTGACATAATCTTCAAAATATTTCAGTGCAATCATGTCAAAGCAGATGCATTATTTGGAGCGAATTTCCTTATTGTTCGCAAAGGCACTCCTTATTACTCTGCAAAAACTTGATCATGTTGAAGTAGCTGAGCTAACGAGTTTCTACTAGGCTCTTCAGTGCTTTGCCAGCAGCGGTTCGGACCATATCGATTTTTCTAAACGAAAGATATGGCAATAAAAGAGATTGAGAATTGAGCCGATCTTATCTTACATTGTTGACTAGATTTTCTATGCATTTCAAGCCTAATTCCACTTCATTGCAAGCATTTTTCACATATTCCGGCAGGACAGAATT
This sequence comes from Subanguina moxae, assembly GCA_000981365.1. Classification (NCBI taxonomy): domain Eukaryota; kingdom Metazoa; phylum Nematoda; class Chromadorea; order Rhabditida; family Anguinidae; genus Subanguina; species Subanguina moxae. The sequence continues at coordinate 6,717 of BBSZ01000114.1, read as the reverse complement.
TTTATACATTCCTGTAGTCCGCTTGGAAATTGTAGAACCCAGATGGCAGATGCAAGGCACGGGACTATTCCCACCCATGTCGCTAACATTTGACCCTTCATCGGTTGTAAAGTAGAGCTTTGCATAATCTGCCTTACGTAAGCCTCTATACTTTGTTTGGAGCTTTTAAAATTTCCGATACAGTCGAGTCTCGATTTAGTGTATATTTTTTCTGGTCACCAGCGCCTGCACTAAATCGAGACTTGACTGTACAAGGAAACTTCTGCAATAGGAAAAATGAGCTGCGGTCAAATGAGTTACGACCACATGAGTGTGTACGACACCGAGAAATGGCCGTAAAAAAGTTTGTCGATCTCCTCGGCCGACCTTTGACTTTTTTCTATACATGACAGAATTTTAGGATCCAAGAGTAAAAATTTAAAGCCTTTATTACAATCAACATCATACTACAAAGCAACGTAGAAGTTACTAATTGCCGTTTTTCGAATCGGTTTCCTGGGAATCTTTGAACAAAATGTCTTCGAAGAGGCGGTCATACATTGAAGAATAGAAAGACTCGGAATAGGCATCTTCCAAACAGTAGGAATCTTCAAACGGAATAATCTTTTGGCAGAGTTGATGGAAAACTTGACCTTAATATTAGAGCAATAAAATACAGGCTAGGTAACATTATCAAACTTTTTTTGACGTTACCGATTTTTGGCGAAATCTTTTCTACGACTTCTTTTGGAATAGAAAACCTTTCCGACGAAAACTTGTGGCAATCAACGACATCAAAACCTAGATAGGGCAATTTAGATGCTATTATACACAAATAATATTTAACAAACATCGCTGAACGTAGTAAGAGTCATCCAAATGAACAGACCTAGACAAAGGGAAAAAAAAAGAAATTAATTCAGGTATCTTGCTTACCAGTAGACGTTTTGATTCTTGTGTTCACGTTTTTTGTTGAAGCAATAACGGCAATTTTTCAGCTAAAATATGGCATGAAATTTAGAGAAAATGATATTTAAAATTGTAAAAGTTTTTTTGCTTAAAATATTAAATTAAAACCTGGTACTGTATTATCCTCTCTCCACTTGCTTTGGACATGACAAGCCTCCAAATCCTTATTTCAGCAGCTGGATTGAACTTCTTAAATAATCTAAGCATATGGATATCTAATTCAGGAAAAGGAGATGCTGTTTGGCCACTCTGAAGATCGTAAACCATCGTATTTACATTGCTACCTATAAATAATTCGTAAAGCGCACACTGAAAGCATTTTTGTTATGCTAAGCAGATCTAATACCAGAATCTAGGTGGGTGGTTTTAGGGATAGACGCTAACTTTTTCTGCATGTATTCCACCGGAAGAGACAAATCAGGTACGCTGATGACATCTGTATGTAAATTTCGCCTGACCAACCACACCAAATCCAAACTAACCAACCATATAAATTGTAATCTTTTGGAACGATTAACGCATCAAGGAAAATTTGAGCATTGCTAACCGGGTTAAGATCTGAAAACGAAGAAAAAACCAAGTAGGAGTGCACTTTCTCTCCTCAATCACAGAATGGTTTATAAAAGTTTACCTTCATAGAAAGTGCAATAATCTGCTAATTTGAGAATCGCATCTTTGCCACACTAAAACTGTGAGATAAAATGAAAAAAACTTAAAGTAAACCCACTTTGCTTGACAAAAACAGACGGAAATTCCGATTACGAGAGTAGACCTAAAATTACGTAACAATTCTTGAACACACGTAGTTGAGCAAAATAGACATAATAACCGATAGATCACAAAGAAACTTGGATGTACCATCCGTTTCTTTAATTATTCCCACATCCTCGATAATCATTTGCTGGCAAATACGTTTGACCAATGGTTTGAGCGCAACATTTGAAGAAAACAATTTTTTTTTCGGCATGTGAACTAAACAGAAACAATCAAGTGTTTCGCGAAAATGAAACGAACCAATGACATGGGCAGAAAACTTTTCTAAAATAGACATTTACATATTAATTTTCAACAACCACATTTGATTTTGAAAATAGAAAGTACTTGCTTGGAGTTGACGAGTCCAAAATTAGAAAGCTCGTGTTTCTGTCCAACTCATAACCAAGCACATCTGTCACGCACCGACAACAGAGATTGAGAAATTTGTCCACCATTGCTTTGGCATCCATACTTTCATTAAATTCCTTATAATATTCCAAGTCGAAGTACAATCTGTAATTATTAGGTTTTCAGAATACCATACATCCTATATTAGTCTGAAGTTATACCTCGGGGAAATACAAATATTTCACCGGCAAGGAAAATTTGGGCGAAATACTTATAAGAATTTTTAAGTATTCTTTCCATAATGTTTTGTGAAAATTTAATTTTTTTTTCAGAATGCTGATTTGTGAAACATCTTTCCTTGTTGTCTTTTCAGAACTCATGTCGCTTTTTTGCCTCGTATCAATTCAAATTGGAATAAAGTCGTTGACTTTAGAAGTTTAAAGTTCCTTTTTGATTTTTTGAGAGTTTTTGCAGTTATTCTACCCTTTGTAAGGCTGACCTGCCGCATCCTTCCCTCCCACACATCCATCCCTCCCGTGACCAAAAAGTGCCCAAAACCCGTCCCGTAAACCCGCCCAGCCAAAATTTTTATCTTGTTTTTACGAAAATCACCTCCCCATATGACGTGTCTTACTTAATAAGCTTACATCAGCGAATGTGTGAGAAAAGCTCTCCTCAGTCGTGGACTCCCGCTCGACGATGTTATCGGTGTTGTTCGAGATTATGATTCCAATATGCGAAAGTTTTGCCTTTTAGTAGACTTTGAATCGTGTTTTGTCTCATTTCATGGATCTTGTTAAAACACAAGTGCACGTGAGACTAGGCTCCGTAAGACGCCAAGGGACAACGGCACTACTTAAAAATTTTTTAAATTTTATGAAAAAATGAAAAATGAAAATTTTCAACGACACTATACATTTTCATTTTTATACATTTTCAAATAGTGCCGTTGGCTGCTGTACACCATAATTTACGCGAAAATTTGTTACGAGGTACATTTTTTACGCGATAGAATTTATTACGCGAAGAAAAATTTACGCGCTAATTCTTTACTAAATATTTTGGCCCCAGCAAAGTTGGTAAAAAATTATTTCATTTTTGTATATACAAAAAACAGTTGCTTTTAAAAACACTTTGTGTTTTAACAACTTATCCCAAAACAATTTGTGTCAAAATGAATTTCTGAAAGAATGTCTTTTTGATCAAATGAATTTTTGTCAGAATGTATTTTTGTTAAAATAATTTGTGTTATAGTGTGGGTGTGCCAGTTTGACAAAGGCTTAAACTAATTTCAAAGAAATTTTCATACCCATGTTTTACTTTTTTTCTTGTTTTGTGACTTATTAAGACAAATTTGTTTCTTTGCATCAAATACACTTTTTTTTTGCACCAAATGTGGTTTTTACAACTAAACATTAAGCTTACGGTAGACCAGTGTAGATTAGCAAACTGAGCGTATACACTGTTTCACCAACGTTTTAGCACCAACTGCATAAGTATCACTCGCCCTTTTATTGGAGAATATCTTTTAATGTAAGTCATCCTTAAGGATGACTTACATTAAGTATCTGAGTATGTCCTTGGTAAATGTGGACGTCCATCTGGTGTATCTTTTTGTTTTTTAGATTCTGCAAAATTTTTTTCTGTATTAGTCAGGGTATTTAATCAAGAAATGCCTCTAAGCTGCATTTTACCGGCCGGACTACCTATCCTAACCTCCAAAAACAAGTCTTAAACACTTTTTAGGCCCCTTTTTGTGCTTAGAACGGTAGAAAATATGTTTTTAAGATCGGGAAGGTAATTTTTAGCAAAAAAGATTCACTTTTTTGGTCGTTTCTAGCCAAAAAAGATGGTATTCACCCTCAGGTTCAGAAATCGTCTTTTGCATGGTCGGTGTATGGCTATTTTGGCTAATCTACCCTCTGGAAAACCACATTTAATGCAAAAAGCAGTATATCTGGTGCAAAAACAGATCTGATGCAAGGAAAAGTGCCATGCATTTATTAACCTTATTCTCTATAATGTAGTGATTGGCCCTTCATTTTCTAATTTCTAATAAAAAATTTTTGACTTCATTTTAAACATGCTACAAAATATAGTCTATTCACCCACATTTTTGCCCTAATGGGGTTTATTACATCAGTCAAAATAAGGTATGCAGTTGTTAAACATATCGAACAAGATGATATTTTTATATTTATGGTAAGTTTATATGAAAATGGTAGTGTAAAATGTCACAAAAACATTGGTATAATGATAAAACACTTTCTCGATGATGATGTTAACAGAGAATACACAAAAAATATTACCTGCACGGCATTTTTTCAAGAATAATTTCATAAAAATGTCGACATCTTGCATCACAAGACCGGTACCACAAGTAAAATTTTCGAAGATCATCTGCGATAAATTTACGACAGCCTGCAACTAAAATTTTCTAAGTACTTTTTAAAACAAAAACATACTAGGTTTAAATTTTGGCGATTCAAAGGCGAATACCCTGGCATTTGGAAAATCTACTTTCAGCTTCTGGACTGCGTCTTGCTGTCTATGATCAATCACGAATTGTTTCCGGAGCAATTGAGAGACATCGGGCAAAATATCGGTCATTACTGTAACCTAAATCAAACATTTTGCTTGATCATCCACCATAAATATTCCAAAAATTCAGACCACCTTGTAAAAATATAAAATCTTTGTAAAAATATTTTTTAATTTTTGGAAAATTTGACGGAGACGGGGTTGGAGGAATTCACAAATAAAAAAATTTTAAACATAAATTTTCGCGCCCGTGCCGAAACATTTTACGAAAAATAAATAAATTATTATTGTATGTGAAGAGTTCTAATAGTTCCGAAAATCTTTGATTTTGCACTATGTGCTCAAAATAACAATATTTTACTTTTTGAGCGAAATTGGCCCTGTTAAAGATGCCCCCGCTCCAATTTTCGATATGTGTGTGGACCCTTCCAAAACAATTCTGATGCGCTAAAAACGATTTAGGAGTTATTTTTTGATATATTTCGTGACAAAATGGGGGTTTTGTGAGTCCATATACTTTAGTAGCGCCCAAAAACCCTATCATGAGAAAATTACAGTTCGAACTTCCAACATGATTTTGACTTGGGAATTTTATTGTAGATGCTTGCAGCTCTTTTCTGCCATTAAAAATCGTTATTAATCTTTGATTTCAAATATTGTGAAATGAACGTTACCAACTACGATTTAGATTTAATTTTTAGCAGAATGAATCGTTCTCAGAATCAGCGCAACTATCATCAAAAAAATTATGGAAAGCGAAGCTTTATTGAAAATGGAATTTGCGGAATCTTTTTTACAGTTGATGGCGAAGAAAGACGTGCTGCGAAAGAGGCTATGAATATCCTTGAAATATTCTCCATAGACTCGGCTACTGTATCTGGAAATAATCTAGCTTCTGCTGTAGCTGATCCTCAGGGAAAAGAAGACGTTTCTGATGAACTGACTAAGATGTGTGAATCCTCAAAAGCTACATGCAATACAGATGTAAAACGTTTCCGCCAAGTCGACACTGGTAAATTTTTAATTTATTGCCAGTAAGATATTTATTAATGCGAATATCTTGTAGGTGTCAGAAACACGATGTTTTTCAGGTAGAGTTAACTAACCACTTGTTTAGCAATTTTATAGTTTTCAAAAATAACAATTTCCAGTTCGTGTGCTGTCAACAAGGACAATATCTACAAATTCGTCGATATGATTGTTGAAGATTGTCAAAAGAACAAGCGTTGTCGATTCGTTGCAAGAATCTTGCCAGTTGAGGTGTTAATGATCCGATTGAAAAATGAATTTAGTGTTTTGCTGTTTTAGGAAACCTGTGCAGTCAATATGGACTCAATTACCGCTTCACTTAAACAGATCATTCGTACACATCTGGATGCTTTTTGTGCCACAAGTACTGAGCCGCCTTCTTATGCAGTGGATTTCAAACAAAGAAATAATGATTCTCTGAAGCGTCAAAGCGTGATTGATGTGGTGACAACTATTATGGGTAATAACTAGTTAAGCATTGCGAGATACACGCTACTTTTTTTTCTGTCCGCAAGTTTTGCTTTTATTTCCGCAAATTCTACTTTTCTGTTTGAAATTTTTTAATAATCGAAAAGATCTCGAAAGAGATATTACTTAGCTTTCTAATGAGCTGTCACTTTCTGTGAATAAAGAGCAAGATGCATGACAATAATTTAGAATTGCAGGGCTATCAACTTTTTCTATGGTTTGTCACCTCTAAAGTTTTGAATCATCCTCATTCATTTTGCTCGCCATTCACAAAAAGTGATAACCCATTGGAAAGCTGAGTAAATTCTCTCTTGTGAACCTCTAACCAACAAGAAAACTGTAAAACAGAAAAGTAGAATTTGTGGCCATAAAGGTGAAATTTGCGGGCAGAAAAAAGTACCGCCCTTACAAGAGTCTATCCCCTTAGCAGATATTTCTCAAAACCATGTTTTAAGCTTCCCTAGTTAATTATAATTCGCTAAAAATGATGCCTTTTTTCGATATTTCTCTGAGTCTCAAAGTGATTTGATTTTTTACCAAGTTTTGAGTTTTGCCTTGTCGGGTTGAGGTGAAGGTAAATTTTGCATTCGGAAATTCGAAATTAGGCTCAGGACTTAAGCAAAATGT
>BBSZ01000113.1:0-11175 GCA_000981365.1 Subanguina moxae | reverse complement strand
ACCTACTAACTTAATCAAGATCTTTTTTTTTTGATTGAGCCCTCCTTAGAAAGTGGCCCCTTACTTGTCCCCTCGTAAAATAATATGTAGTGCAATGAACTATATAAACAAATATATAATGAAAAAAAAAACGAATGACAAAAAAAGACCAAAAAAGTGATGAAAAAACAACAGGGGGGATCAAGGCAAAAAAAATGTCCTCTTCTAGTATAGAGCCAAGGTGGCGAGTTGGGGGTGGCGAGTTGGGATAGTGGCGAGTTGGGGGTGGCGAGTTGGGATGGTGGCGAGTTGGGGGTGGCGAGTTGGAAAGGTGGCGAGTTGGTAGGCGTCCAGTTGTTTTCATAAATTTTATCTAACATTGGTTTTCCAAAAGAAATTATTTAAATCGCTACTACATTATTGCGATTTTCCTTTTTCAGATTTACCACAGTTCTATTGTTGACGTTGGTAATCATCACATTGGAGGTGCGTCGTAAACTGTCAATACATCACCTGAAAAGATGGATAAAGAAACCGACTGGAAACAAACTTTAATGATTAAAGGAGCAAGCTCATGGCCGCCAGTGGCATAACACATCGCGCGGGCACCATTTTTTCCCTACAAAACTTTGAAAATTTAAGAAGTTGCCTCGTAACCAGTGTCTCCAATAATCAGAAGCAGAATGAACAATTGAAATTTTCAAAAGCAGAATCTGTTTCCGACTTTCATTCTGCTTCTAATTGTTGGAAACACTGCCTGTAACAGGGGTTGTCAGTTCGGGTACCTGTTTTCGGGTAATTGGAACAGAAACCCGGTTTTTTTTTCGGGTTTCGGGTACCGGTTGGGTCTGGGTAGTCTAAGATTTTGATTCCAGTTTCTCAAAATCCTTGGTTAAATTTTTGTGTAATTGAAGCCGGAATTCGGTTTTAATGAGTATCGGTTCGGCTACCCGACAACTTGGGTTGGTGACAAAATCCAGCCGGACATAATACAGCCGTACACATTGTTTCAATCTGTTTTACCCGATCAGTATTGCAGGTCTCGGATCTTTCAGTTTCAACAAAATAAAACCTGTTTCTAACCGAATTCTGATCTCTTATCTTTTTAACGGTAAATGACTCTTTTAGAAACAGCGGGAGTGATAGACAAAAACAGCGAAATGAATGAGACTAAATTCTTTCTTTCTCTCACCATCCAAAAACCGAAAGATACCATAAGAAACCAAAAAATAACCAAACTTACTTGACAAATTGCCCTCTTTCCTTAAACCAAGCCCACCCTTGCAGCCAATAGTATGATGCTGGTCGCACTCTGCCAAAATTTTGCCTTTGTTAATTTTTCCAAATATCATAACATTAAAAATCTTAAAAACCAAGAGAACTAATAAGACAATGAAATAGTGTGTATGGCTGTATTATGCCCGGCTAAATTTTGTTCAATTCCCGATAACCTTACTTGTAATTGCTTTGCAAATTTTGAAGACTTTTTTAAATTTCATATAAAACATTTAAATTTCTTGGGGTTTCGTAGGAAATAACTGGTGCCCGCGCAATATGTCATGCCATTATCGGCTATGAGCATACCGTATAACCTCTGTTAATCCTCCCCCTCTCTCGTCCCGACGGTCGGTAGTCAACGATTTTTTGCGGCTCAACCACCCGACAATTAGGTACTGACACCACGCTCAAAAATATAGCCCTGAATCTCAGCTACATGTTTGAGTATGATGTCAGTACCCAATTGTCAGGTGGTTGAGCCGTAAAAAATCGTTGACCACCGACCGTCGTGACGCCAGAGGGGGAAGGATTAATAGAGGTTATACGGTAGTCCCTTTAAACTTTAATCTAGCTTCTCTGCCCCAATTTATAAACTTTATGTTTGTGTATAATAAAGTGCCTTTGATACAGAAGCATCTTTTTTCCAGCTGCGTTGTATTTATTGGGTAGTTTCATAAGTCCTAACTTTTTTTTGGTTTCAGAAGAGTTTCAGAACCTATAATAAAAAATTTGCACCAATTGGACACTCACTTTGTTGGTATTGGTGTGCAATACTCAGTCTTTTAATATAGCATTTGAAAGAGCAGTAAAAACGCTACAAAATTGTCGTGCGGGCTATCACTGAGGCACTATAAATTATCGCGTAACTAAAGCCTTCTTAAAAATTTAATTCTTGTCCCATTTTTTACGATGCGTCCCAATATTTTTGTGTTCATTTATTAGCTTCTGTTGACACAACAGCGTATTCTTGTATTGGAAAAAGTTAACAGCTGTTGACACTATCTACATCATTCAACAAAGGCATTTGCAACAACAGCTACAACAAAAGGTATGTGTGTTGATCGAGCTAACTGGACACCCACAACTTATTTATTTGTTTTTTCCAGTATCTCGTCTTTGCCATCTTTTCTCTGTTCCTTCTCTTTTCCAGCACAATTATCCATGAAGGAAGTAAGGATAAACTGGTTTTTGCTTGATGCAAAGCACATGCATTTCATCCACAAACAACCAGCTTCTCAAAACTACCTCCACCAAAATACTTGCTTTTTAAAAAGGATAGAGAGCAACTTTCTACTAATCAAAATGCTGGATACATCCAGCTAAAACCATGTGCTTGAAGAAGAAAAATAAATGAAACAGTGGACAAGTTGAAAAAGTTAATTATCGGTTAAAAGTTAATACCAATAAGTGCCATCTAATATGATTGTTAAAAAATGAGGCCCGATTTAACCATGCCGAAAATTTGACATCGTAAATCATTACCCTATTTCCTCTAAAATAGCCTCTAGCGCTATTTTTTCAATCTCCTGTCAGAAGAGGGGAGGGAGAAGGGGCGCGCCTGTATTAGAGCAGAGGGCTACAGTTAATCGCCAATTTAACCACCTCCCCAAAAGGTTGGACCCACCGCTAGGTTTAACGACACCTATCTTTCAAAAATAGGTGTCGCTGGGTCCAGCTTTGACTTTTTTGACAACAATGATGTTAACTTTTTGAAAAACTACCGGCAAATTTAAAAGTTTTACAATTTTTTGCCTTAGATACATCAACTAGGGACCGGGATTCATGGGACCTGCTGGACCCGCTAAGGAAACGCTTCGCATTTGGTCTGAGCCTCGGCCAACGCTTACGCGTTGCTGAAATACTTAGCGTAGACCCGGTAAACCCCCTGGACCCGGTATAAAAAAGGCGTTAAATATTATGGTAAAAAAGGTCGGACTTAGCGGGGAATCGAACTTTTTAAGGAGGTCATGAAATCGAGGCTTAACTGTATTTTAGAGGAAACGCGGTAATTTGACGAAGTATTTCAATTTGAGCCTTAAAAAGTTGACTGTAGAAAGAGAAGCTTTACTTTTTTCAAAACTCTCGAATTATTGACCTTCTTTGCAAACCGTCTGCATCCATTTTCATCTTTTTCTCTCTGTTTGTTCAATTGTTTAGGACGTATGTGGATGCAATTGAATGTTTCTTCTTGTTGTCTCTCTTTCCAAATTCCTTCTCATGAACCTTGTCTGAGTCGCACACCTCTTTTCCAAACAAAAAATACTACAAATATATACTTTTTTATAATTTAAAAATGTCGTATAGTTTTTATCTATTCAATTCGATAAATTTATTCTGTACGCTACTTATAAACAATGATTTTTTCCTTTGCATGCTAGTTTTACAAAGGATTGCATAATAAGTGGGAATAAACCAGTCTTTTAGGGCAGAACAACACTTCTCTGATTTTCTCCTCCCAATTTTTGGTTGGAGCCTGTTATTGGTTGATAGTATAGGACTTCATCCCAAAATCCTGATTTCATTTTTTGTTGAACTCTTTTTTCTTTCTTTTATGGTTGGTGGGGGAGATTACCCTTTTATACCAGCTCTTTTCAATCGATACTCTTTTGCGCTTGTCTTCTCAGTCAATTGTGCTATTTGACCGATGTAATAAACAAAATTAGTTAAGTGGGTCTTTGCGTTTTGGATTTTTATTTTGTTTATCTTGTAGTTCCTGCTCCTGGGTCCCTCATTCCAATGAGTTGTCAACTGATTTCATGTGATTGGAAAACATTTGAGATAAAAATTCTTGACTAAAGCAAAGTCTCGTTCAAAATTTGTTATTCAAATACTTGAATCTTCAACTTTTGCTGATAACATCAAATCGGATGATAACTCACTGGAAAGAGGAGATCCAGGGTTATATGCTGGTACAAAAATTAAAAGCAATGAAAAATTAAAAGTGAAAAAGCAAAGTTTTAAAAAATTAAACGGGAGATTTAAATTTAAGCCTATAATACAGCTGCGTTAAAAAAGTCAGGACCAGACTACACTGAGTGTAGTACACCCTACGTGTCTTGCCCACAAATAGGTTTTAAGCACTTTGAAGGCCATTTTAGGCCCTAAAACTGCAGAAAACATGCTTTTAGGGCGCGGAAATGCTTTTTTCCCAAAAAAAAATCGACGATTTAAGCCTAAGACTAGATCGGTAACTTTAAATTTTTAGGTTGCCGCCTAGTCGCCTAAGCCCAACCCTAGTATTCACTATGAAAAATGCAATTTTGATGAATCACAGGGTGGGTATCACGGTCTTTTAATTTTTGGTCGAGTTTTTAAAAAGTCTTTCTGCACCCTAAAACATGTTTCCTGTCCTTTTTAGAGCTTGAAATGGCTTTAAAAGTGCTTAAAACCCATTTCTGAGCAAGACACACAGGGTGTAGTTTAGACAATGTCACATAATTTTATTTAGTTTGCAATGAACACATCAGTGTAATCACCACAAATCCAAAGACCAACTGATAACTGAGGCTGTTGGACTCTTGTTCTCCACCCAATGTCTATTCGACGAAATAGTGGGAGTGAAAAGGAGCTTCTGTGGCCCTCCTCCTGTGGAGAGGGGATGTTTCACTACAACCAGCCTTCTGCAGCTGGAGGGGGCGGGACCAACTTGTCCAACACCATCTATCCACCGCTTGCAGCCGCTTTTTCTTCTCTTTGGAGAGGTGCTCTCCCCATAATAATCGCTTTTTGACGATTGTGTTTGGTATTTGAGGTGTGAGAACAATGATTTCATCCTCCTCCACTCCCATAGTTGACCATCAACTAGCCGATATACCTTTGGCCTTGAAAGACAAGAGGGTCAAGACGGCTCCAATGGAGCAGCTTGAAAAGAGTGAAGGTGGCAAACTAAATGGTCTCCATTGGATAACCACAGCTGCCTTCATTGTGGCGGATATTGCCGGAGGAGGGGTGGTTGCAATGCCCATTGCTTTACTGAACGCAGGTTGACTTAAAGTTCTTTTGCAGCATACCTATTCCACTGCTTTCTTTCAGTTTATTATCCTTTTTTTTAGGCGGTTTCTTCGGTGCCATAGTAATTGCTGTTGTTTGTGCCTCATTCTGCTACACAGCCCACCTTCTAGGCAAAAACTGGATGACTATGTGCAGGCGCTGGCCCGACCACTACGGGGCTCAGCATTGTCGTATGTTTACATTCCTCCATCCGCTTGCTACCAAAACGTCGAAAATCTGGCTGTATCTCAGTCTCAGAATTTCTGGTTATACCTTTGAACAACCCTGTCTATTATGCATCCAATGACCCCTCAACCATGGGTTTTTTTTTGGCTTATTTTTAGACGGCTGGGTTATGCGGCTGGTTTAGGCCGCACGTAAAACTTCTGCAGTCGCCGCTCTCAACAGTGCACAGCTTGATGTGGTTTGGTTGGTCTTCATATCCTACTAACTCCCACTAACGCACGGTTGAGGCCGATCCCGAGGACGTGCGCTATTAGAAGAGTAGACTGTATCCATAATTTTTTGTCGGCTGAATTGGCTGTTCTGTAGTCAGGTGCTCTAGCGCCACTTTCACAAAATTTACGACGTTTTGGTAGTCAGTCTCTAAAAGTCCAACCCGAAAAGTTTCGAGTTGTTTAGGCAAGCCATATCCAGAAATGGCTTTCAGGAGCATGGGTGAAGGTGCTCGCAAATTCACGTCTTTTATGTAAACTAACCTTCTATAATTTCTTTATCCATTTTTTTGCTTGTCTTCCAGTCTGAATATTATGTTCTTTGGTGTGTCCATAGTTTACCTGCTGCTTTCCTCTAAAATCATCAGTGATTTTCTCGCCTCTGCCTTCAACCTCCAAGTGGGCCAATGTGTTATGCTATTGTTTGTGTCGGCAGCTCTTTTGCCAATCACCATGCTGAAATCTCCACAAGATTTTTGGTATTTTAATTGCTTTTTGAGACTATTATACCGCATAATACCAAGACGAGGGTTTTTAGACAGTCAAAATTTTTGCTTTTTTGTTTTGGTCCCAAGTAGAGTTGTCGAGCCGAGCGCTTGGCTTGAGAGCATCGAGCGCTCGAAAACCCTAATTCCAAGTCTAAGGTAACTAATGGAAAGGAGCAGGTGTGGCTAGAGTTCCACGGCCCGTCTCACTCAAAAGAGTGCTCTCGTCCAGTCAGTCGTACACAACGGCACTGACGTGAAGGGGCGCTCTATCTTGCACACAGATCATGTTTTGAACAGCCAACAAAGGAAGCGCTCTACAAACAAGAAGGTTACAGGTGATTGCTTGAAGGACCAAGACAAAACTAAGCAAAAATTTTAGATTTTCAAAGCAGGGTGCAACGTATAGTCTGTTCGATGTCCGACTTTTTCGAATATCCGTTACGCTCCTGCTTTGTAGCATATAGCAATCACCTAACAATGATTAAGAATCTTAATTTAAAATAGAGCTGTGCAATTGAAAAATAGGCCCTATTTGATATGGTCACCCTTATTTACTTGTTTAACGATTGTAGGTGGGCGGTTGTAACAGCTATGGTAACCACAGCTATATCTGTGATGTTAATCCTGTTTGGCACATGGCTCGACTACGAGTACTGCGCCCCTGTGGCTGAATACCCGCCATACCAATTTGATCATTTACTGCTTTCTCTCGGCATTTTCATGTTCTCATTTGGAGGCCACAGTGTATTCCCCACCATCCAGCATGACATGAAACGCCCACAACATTTCACCAAATCTTCAATACTTGCTTTTATTGGTGAGTTTTACACGGTTTAAAAGGCTGAAGAACAATTTTTTGTGGGATGCCTAAATGTAGTTCCTGGGGTCTGAAAATACCATTAATTTTCGACTTCCCAAAAGCTGGCTTGCTATGACGAAAAGGGTTGGAATTATAACCTATTTGCAGTAGTGTTCATAATGTACATTCCCATCACTGTGCTTGGCTACCTGGTCTACGGCGACTCCCTGAAAGAGTCCATCATAATGAGCATCCAATCGCCCTATATTCAACAAGCTGCCAATCTATTCATTGCTATTCACTGTAACAGTTTTTTGGGTTCTTGTGTGGTTTACAGTCAACCCTTGGTAGTCTTACCGCCAAAAATGCTTGGTTTTGGCCTCCATATTGGTAACTTAAGGTTTTTTAAGCACCTCGAATATCCGACCCTGTAGATAATCACCAATGCTTGGTCCTATAAGCGCCTTCGCATTATCCAGGGCTGACTGCAACACATTGTATTTTCCAAACACTTCTGCTTTCCAGGCATTCTCACACTAACCATTGTGATAAACCCTCTTAACCAAGAGCTTGAACATATGCTCAAAATTCCTCATCGTAAGTTTCCCATCTAGTCATCAATAATAGATCAGAAAATGCATCTAGAGGCACTTTTTGTCGTGGTTCACTAAGGGAAATGGGTGAATGGCCTTTAAAATTAGTGGCCACCTATTACTTCATCCCCTCCCAATCAATCCTTATTCCCCTCTAAGTTACTATTTTGGCTCTTTTTAGCAAAATTGTTACTTAAAAATGGTTTATAAGCACTTTTAGAAAAATTGATTTTCTGCGGGGGAGGGGGGGTTATATCCTAGTCGCGTCTCTATCTCTTTGAAATTCTTATTAGTTTTTTTGAACTGAGAACTCAGTATCATTTCAATGTACTCTCCATCGTAAAAATAAAAACTGCTAGAACAAACCTTTGAAAAAGCTTTTGGGCTGGGTTGGCGATAGGTGATCGGTGTTCCAAAATTTGGCTAGTCCTACTTTTGGTCATATCTCGACAACTAAACCAGTTTTCAAAATTCTGCTTTCAGATTTGGATTCCTCAAAATATTTTGACTACTGGGGAGACTCAGAACAAGAAAATCCTTTCGAAAATGGGTAATTTTACTCAAAAATATCAAACATTTTGGAAAAAAACCATGACTAACTATCCTATGTCCTCGCTGACATACTCAAATAGCGTTGGAAATTTTGTATTTTATGGAAACTTTCTTTTTTGAGTCATCTTGGTAAGCAAAAAGACCTGAGAAATCAGAATCTGAAAACAAGTTTTTGGAAAACTAGCTTGGTTGTTGAGCTATGATCAAATTAAGATGTAAATTCAGTCCTTATTCCAACTTTAGTTTGGTCCTGTCCCTCCTAGTTTTGGTTATATCTAAGGAAGCAAGCCACTTTTTGAACTTTGGCTTTCAGATTCGGATTTCCGAAGTCTTTTTTTTGTCTGAAAACAAAACTTTTAAATCACCAAATTTTTAGACTTTGGCTGGAAGCGGATCCTTCTTCGCTCGAGCACCCTTCTGGCAATAGTGTTTGCGGCAGAGACCGTGCCCTCTTTTGGCCCCATACTTAATCTAATTGGAGGAACAACAGTGGCATTCACCTCAGCCATCATGCCCTGTCTGTTCTACCTGTATTTGCACGCCCAGGAGAAGAGGGCCAACGAGAAAAGGAGGAAAAGCGGTGTACACGGCAAACATAGAATACCCACTTTCAAACAGTTCAATTGTTTCTTTATCCTGATTTTTTCAAGCTTTTAAAGAAAATGTTTAGGATTGTTGAAAGAACTCCTCCTCTAGTGCTGGCAATAAATATTTTTGTTATAGGTAAGCGAGTTTTTGGTGGTGATATTAGTGATACAGTCAACCCTCGATAACTCGGCATCCCAAAGGACCGTGCACCCAAGGGACCGACTGTGGGTGTGGACTATATTAGGATGCGCACTATATGTGTTATATGTCGTCTCGTATAACATCTAATATAACAAATGGTGTTTGTCGCGCTAAAGGTAGCATGCATGGCTCAGTGGTTTGGCTATCCACTTTTTCGTTACAACGATACGAAAGGGTTTTTGTTAACGTTTTAACACACGCCCAACCAATCAGAGCAAGCACAGGTGCCTTCTACACCCAAACCGTCCACTATATCAGATGTATACTAAATGGCTGGTCGACTGTATCTGACCACTAAATTTGGAGGAATGACTATGATGAAACTTAAACAATTTAGTTGTGGCTGTCATCTGTGGATTGGCCACTACCCAGTCGGCTGTGGTTGAGCTGGCAACCAGCAGTTTCAGTGTGCCTTGCTACCTCTCCTCCCCTTCTCCCACCAATTTGCGTGCTGTCTCGCATGTGCACTGCTGTGGACCCAGCCAGAACATTTCTCGTTACGGAAGCAGCAGCTTCTGTCCAGCCATTGCTTAGTCCACATACATGCAGTCTTCAGAACGATTTTAAGTGCAAGATCTCGTAACTGTTTGTTTGCTTCACCGGTGAAAGAAAGCGGTCAAAATAAAAATAAAGTGTATGATGTGAGAATATCAGGAGGTATCACGGCTGAGTACTTGGTTTGCTTTGGGGGACCAAGGTAAACCAAATCTGGGCGGAGTTAGACACTCATTTTTATTGCTGCGAATGAGCAATAAGAGCCTTAGAATGCGTATCAAACATTGGCATACGCTGGACCCTACAACTGAAGCCTTAGATGTTGAAAAATGCTGTGTACGGGGTGCCCAGTCCATTCCCAGTGAACAATGAATTGGCCGGTTGCCAAATGTTGTGAGGTGTTTGTACGTGTTTCTTGTCTCAGTCAATTATTTTACTTTAATTTAAAAAAGCAAAGGAAAAAACAAACAAAGATGAGCGAAAGTGCAATAGAAACACAGCCACATGCTATCATAAATTACTTCTTGTCTTCGCCCTCTTTCTTCCCTTCCTGATTGTCCGCCTAAACACATGGGTGTACAACTACTTAGATGTAAAGCCGTTTGGATATGATTTTTGAACTTTTCCTCGTAAAATTTTATCTTTTAGAGGTTTTTTAGTAACCAAAATGTCCTCAGGAATACGAATCTGAAAGGAAAATTTTCAAAAGTGGCTTGCTTACTGAGATATGACCAAAAGTTGCACTACCGACATTTTGGAACACTGACCATCCTATTTGCAGCCATATCTCGGTAGTTAAGCCACTTTTTAGATTCGGATTCCTGAGGACATTTTGATCACTAGGAGGTCTCAGACTAAAGAGTTTTTTTTTTCCAAAAATGGGCACTTTTGTTCAAAAAGATCAAAAATTTTGGAACAAAGCGTGACCAAATGTCGTACGTCCAAAAAAGACGTAAGTAGCACCATATCAGAGTAGCTTGTTTTCAAACAAACAAATCGTTTATTTTTTCATGCTAATATGGACATTTAAGACAGCATTACCTGCTTGTCTTTCTTATTGGTAGTGCTGCTAGGAATTTGATCCACAAGTTGTTTCAACAACTCTGGATTCTCCATCAGTTGTCCTGAATGTGTGTATCATTTAGTTTGTACAAGTTAGAATCCAAATACGGTATTTGGCATACTTTCTGAATTGGCGCCAAAAAACATGTTTGCTTTTGGTGTCCAATTTTTTGTAAGAAACTTTTACTTTTATGGTTTATACTTTTACGATCTTATAAAAGTCACGAGGACACACAAGAAGAGGGAGGTCAATTATTTCCACAAGCACAGATGCCGGTGTAAATGAGACTAAAGGCACTGAGGCTATCAATCAGTGTTTTCCTAAATGAAATTGAAATCAGAATGAAATGAAATTTCACTATGAATTTCATTTCATTTAACCTAAAATGAAATATTTCACATAGAAAAATTTCAGATGAAAAATTTCATTTTGAGTCAAGTGAAATGAAATTTAAAATGAAATTTCATTTTATTTAAAGTGAAATGAAATTTCACTTTAAATAAAATGAAATTTCATTTTAAATTTTATTTCATTTCACTTTAAATAAAATGAAATTTCATGTGACATTTCATTTAGAATCTAATATTTGTTTCATGAGTTTTTTTTTGCAAATGGCATACATTATGGGTATTTTTTTGACGAGGAAACTAATTTTGGTGGTTTCACGATTACTTTTCAAGTGACTTTGCTCACG
>BBSZ01000112.1:0-12035 GCA_000981365.1 Subanguina moxae | reverse complement strand
AGCATAAGTCAAATTTATATCGAAAAAACCTTGAAATCTCATTTTATGGCTTAAATTATTTGCTGTTGCAAAGGAGAGGTCAAGGCGAATTTTTAGACAGACAAATTTTATTTGCACGACAAAAATGCTAAAGTTGCAAAGACAGACAATGCAACATATTTCTAAAAATTTTACTCGCTTCAGAAACGATAAATCTTACTTGGTCTGTTAATGGGGACAACTGAGTAATATCCAGCTGGCTGAGGTCTTGTTTAGCCAACCAACATTGCGGGTCGACATTTTCTATCGCTAAATCAAAAAAACTTTTAAAGTTCTTATTCTAAGATACGCAGAGCAAGTTACCTTCGTTCCCTTCATTGTCACTCATGCTAGTCACTTCAAATAATTCACTGCGCTATAACGGTAAATAAACATTAGCAGTGATAATGAAAAATTGCATGACGCTAAAAACGCAAACACTTGTAAATGAAAGATGATGCAAAAAGTTTGTAATAGCAATACTTTATTTGAGCCTTTAAAACAATGGTAGGGACGAGTGAAATTATGCCAAAAAAAAATTCGTTATAAGACTAATATTTAGTTAAAACAAGTTTTTTTGATATGCTCTTCCTCAGAGTACGCATACCTCATGCATCAGTGATCGCTCACTTCCTTGTTATTTTCTTGGGTGTTTTGTCTGAAAAATACTCTCGTATAGGGGATGTTAGCTTTGTTTTGTGACACTGCGCCAATTCCAATATTTTGTTCTGTCTTAAGTGGAAAGTTGCAACAGTGTTTTTTTTCAAAGTTTTTTGAATTTCGGACCCGTAGACTACGGTCCATCCCATGATTTCATCGCGGCCATTATTACATCTTGTTTCACCAAGGTTTAGCGATTCACGGCTAACGTGCGCTGGCCAACCCTGAGCCTAAGGCATGGTTGTATGCAAAAGCATTATTGCTATTACACTGGTTTGTCTTGCAAGGAAACTTCACAAGTTTAGGTGTTTCTCCATGCATCAACCAAATCAAGTGGATGTCCACTTGGTATGAATTTTTTTATTATTTTTAGGCTCCGAAACCCTTTTTCATGTACTACTTAGAGCATTCTAAAGAAAGTTTGACATGTGTGAGATTACCCTTTTATAGGCTACTTTTTGATTTTTCGAAAATTTTGAAAAGCACTCCTTAAAAACAGTATTCTGCCCATGTCAAACCTTCTTTAGAATGCTCTAAGTAGTAAAGGAAAAAGGGTTTGAGAGCCTGAAAGAAAGAAGAAATTTCACACTAAGTTGACAATGTCCACTTAGTCCACTGGATGTTCACTGGACATCCACTTGATTTGGTTAGTGCACAGAGAACCTAAATTGTGAAGATTCCTTGTAAGACAAACACAAGCAGGAATAATAAATTTTAAAAAACATGTTTAATTATTCATGGCCTACTGTCAATAGCCAAAAAAAAATCATAGATACTTGGTGTCGATTTTTTTTTACTTTCAGGCCTTCAAAACCTTTTTTCAATACTAACTAGGGTATTCTAAAGAAGGTTTGACAGGGTTGGATCACCGTTTTGTGGGCTATTTTTCAGTGTTTGTAATTTCAATGGTTGCGGGTAAATTGCGGGTCAATATCATGTCGGACAAAATCAGGCCAGACGAATTTTCAAATTCGTATTTTTGAGACAGTTTTGCCCCATTTTTTGGTCATTTTGGCTTCAAAGACACCAAACAGGCTCATAGGACTCCTATGATAGGAGCAATGGATAAGTAAAAAAACAAGAAAAAATATGTCAAAAAACCACGGATTTGAAATTCCGTCTGGCCTGATTTTGGCGACCTGCAATTTACCGTGTACCATTTTCCAATAGGTCTGGATGGACTGTAACATAGTTTCGTTTACTAGGACCTACCATATATAGAAGCTCTGGTATGCTACTGTTTTATGCATTCAGAGCCATTTGCCAGTGATTTATGTCTCATGTATGTTTGTGTGCGCATCTAACCCTAAGCCTGCAAGCTCTTGAAGGGGCTGCATGAGGCTTGAAGGGTTAGGTCTTTTGAAAACACCTCCCTCTCCCTCCAGTTCATAAGTTCCATCTGCTTAACGGACTACCATATGTTTAAATTAGCTAATGATATTTTTCACAAAATCTTGAACATTTTACTTCTTTCGAAACATTTACAAGGGCTCATTTTGGGAAAAAATAATGTTTTTATTCTTGCGAAAGCAAAACAATCAAAGGACCAAGACCAGAGCGAATGTGATAAAAATTAATATTAGCGAAACCATATTTTGCAACTATCGGCTGTATATTTTACCTAGTTGGTGCTTTTCAATAGATGAAGTTGAGTAAATGGCTTCAATTTCGCTTGGATAGGCGAGCTCTGGCTGCTGCTGGTAACGTCTTTATGGTTCTCTTTCTATGCCAGTTTAAGCTGGTTATTTTTAGTCCAAAACAAAATTTCTACAGACAACCTCTTAAGAGCCAACGAAAGGTCTATTGTGCTGGACGATGGAGCAATATTTAGGTAGATAGGATGTTACAAATATTTTTCTTTCAAATCATGCTTTTCAGGATTGACGTCAGTCAGCTAGGAGCCAATCGTCCAGTGGAAGACTTCTTTTCCGCCTCTAAATGCCTTTCTTCAAATGCTTACTTCCTTGGTGTTTTCGATGGTCACGCCGGTGCGGCTTGCTCCAGGTAAATCACTTATAAAAACCTGTATTATAGTGAGGTGTAATGATCAATTTTTCTCCAGACATGTTTCCACGCGACTTTACGACTATTTAAGGTTAGTTTTAAGGAGAGCAGTGATGTTAAATAACTAACTGCTAGTGTTATCAACAGAACGGAAATCCTGTTTCGAATTTCTGTTTTTATGTTCCTGCTACCGGTTGCTCAGACGAATGTTTTGACTTGACGGAGCAAAGATAGGAACTTTACGGTGCTTAAAAGATGGATAACAGTAATTTAAGCTGTAGATGAGCGCACATATTTACTTGCAAGATGAACAAGAGCAAGACTTTTGAAATATGAGTGCGCACAGAATAGGCCGGCCGGACTGCACTTTAGGACAACGCCTGAAATGAACCTTTAGACCATTCCAAAGGCTAATAATGTGCGTTGAAAAAGATTGAAAATTTATTTTTAAAGCGCATACGACCATTTTCGGATAAATTTTTTTTGACCATTTTCGACCAAAAATGCCTTGGTTATACCCCCCCCCCGGATCACAAAAATGAACAATTTATGAACATCAAATTTTCGCTTTAAAACGGGCTACTGTTTTTTGCAAAAAGGCTAGTCACCCGTTCCTATTACAGGACGATAGCAAAAAGAATCTAGACACGCATTTATGGTCAGCAGTCTTGCTCGGATTAATCTCTAAGTTAAGTCTGTGCGCGAATCTCAAACCTCAAGCCCCCGCAGGGGGCGCCAGTGCTTAATTAAATTCTTTGTCTGAAGAGCTTTATCTAGCTTTTAAAAGTAATCTGAAGTCTCTAGTTTTCATGAATAGACATGGTTAATGCTGACTAAGGCTTGTTGAAGGCTTTTGTATGTATAAACTATGTCTATCGATATTTGTGATGAGAAAAAATCCGGTCTCTACCCGGAATGCTGTTTCCATCTGACCGGCTTCCTATTCCCTTTTTCTTATTTTTGGACCAATCACTGCCTCAGACTGCCGATAATACTCATTGTTTTTGTTTAGTGCTGCTATCCTCCCTAAGCATAAAGTAGTGGATATTGCGAAACTCGCCGACCGGCTTCAGTGGACTTTTTCTAATGCTGACCGAAAACTGCCACCTGTAATTATGGATTGTCATGAGCGAAATGTCAAAAAATTCTACGAGAAGTGAGAAACTTTTGCTTTTTATTGTCGCTTCATTTTTTACCTTTGAGTTTCTATATGTGGTTATCCCTAGCACCGTGTTATTTCTCATACATGGTGTTTCAGGAATTGTGGAATGTTTCTTAGGATTTGATTTGAACTTAGGATTTAACTTGAAGTTTCTAAGGGGCCATGAAATCACTGAAATTTTTTCGATTTTGTAGTCTTTTTGAATGTTGCTTCCCCAAAAACCCTTCTTCTACTTTTCAAAAAATAGATCTACCATAAGATTCAGCATAAAAAATTCTGCAATTTGGTATATCAGTTATAAGAGCGTGACCCACTATTCAGGCTCTTTTTTGTTAGAAGTAATTTTCGCATACTTTCCTAAGTCTTGTTTTTTGTAATTTGACGAAATACGGCATTTAGATTTCGATCTAATACTGAGTTGGCGACTGTTCGAAAGGCTGTGCAAGCAGCCTTTGTGGCCTTGGATGAAGATCTCTCGAGTGGAGCGATGCCTGACAGTCAAGGAAAGGTGTGCCGGTAAATATTTCTCTAGTTTCTCTGCCATCTTATTGGTCATAAATATCTACCTTTTTCAGAATGAGTGTGAATGTGGCTGCTTCCGGCTCTTGTGCCCTTGTTTCACACATACGAAGCAACAATTTGCATGTGGCCAACATAGGTATTGTGGGTGGCAACTTTAGAAGTTGATTTACACTCTTTTTATCCTTTGTAGGAGACAGTGAAGCAGTTCTTGGTCTGGTGAATCACAACAGTGGTATATCTGCACGACTGCTCTCTCGCCCTCACACCGTGGACAATGTGGATGAAATTAACAGAATACGTTCATCTCATCCAGCATCTGAGAGTGCATCCATTTTGAAAGGTAGTACTTATCACCAAAAAAATTGTCCAAAAAATTAGTGAATAGAATGGAGTTCAGTCGGAAGTCTTATGTTACTGTTCTAGGTGGTCGCCTCCTCGGAGAACTCTTTCCTCTTCGAGCCTTTGGTGATCTCCGTTACAAGTGGCCTCTAGAGCTACAAAGAGTGGTGCTTGAGCCATTGGGAGTGCCAGCGCCCAGAGATCTCTACACTCCACCCTATCTAATTGCTCAACCTGAAGTGCTTTATCATCGCCTAACTCCTAATGACAAATTTCTGGTACTGGCTACTGATGGACTATGGGACTTTTTGGACCCAGATACTGTTGTTCGACTTATCAATGATCATACTTTTGGCACTCAAACTCTCTCCGACTATGAACCATCTGGAAACACTCTGTCAGAGGTATGGATTAAGTTTTTGCGCTGGAGTGTAGAGAAGGCTAAATTTTCGTCAATTTTAGGTGCTAATAGATTTGGAGCGTCGTAAGAAAGGGGAATGCAAGAAGCCGCTAGACGAAAATAGTGCTACACATGTAATTAGAAATGCTCTGGGGGGTTGTTCTGGAGGCACGGAGCTACAGTATGCCAGACTGCAAGAGAGCTTGGAATTGCCTCCCGGTACGGCCAGACACTTCAGAGATGATATTACAGTCATAGTTATCCACTTCAATGAACATTACTTGATTGAGAAACATTTGACTGGGGAGCATGGAAGCAGTCAAAGAATTTATTAGATAAATTATCTTGATGTTATTAGGTAAGCATTTGTAATATAATTTCTTTTTTGATTGAGTGAAAATACTGGAGATGGCACCCAGAAGAATCTAAACATCAATTTCAATTAGAAACCTGCTCCTAATATGCCTATATGCTCCTAAACAGTAGGAAAAAATCTTTGTGCACAACATGCACTGTTTCCATGCTGAAACTTATTTCAAATTTTTTGCTCTGGCTCGGAGCGGCGCACAGCATTGCTTGCGACAAACACCTCGAGAAACAATAAGATAAGCAATAATTCCAGTCAAAATTTATTGAATAAACATAACAAAGATCATTTTTAGTTTACATGTTGTAAATAGTGTTCCGCCTCACCTTCATCCCTCTCCTTCTCCCTCATCTTTGTATATAAATACCTGGCTGCTGTTGCGGTGCTGCTCCACTGGAAGATGTTGACTGTGAAGTGTTTGGATAGAGTGACTGCGAATTAATTTGGCCATAATGACCAGGTGGGTGCAGAATTGTGGCCGGATCTACTGTTTGAGGTGGTGCTTGCTGGTATTGATGTGCTGCCATTGGTAGAACACAGTGCTGCTGCTGACTGGCTCCACCTATTCCATTGAGCTGCTGTTGGGGATGAGCCATCATTGGAGGAGGTGGAGCATAAGAAGAATTGGTTGGAGCAGGTCCTTGCTGCTGGTGCTGCTGCTGTAAATGCGGTGAGGTGGAGGAGTATAGCTGTTGTTGAGGCAGCCCGTTGCTGTTTGCAGGTCTTTGTTGGAAAAATGAAGCACTGGAAGGTGGGAACTGAGACGGAATGCCATTGCTACTATTAGAAACACCGTTTGTTTCCTACAAAATAAAGTCTTGTTGTTCAGTTTTGTTGTGGGCCTTTTGTACTAAGTCACATTTTGTCAGGTTATTTTTATTGGGTAGTAGTCGAAGGTGTACAAACATATTTTTCTCGATTTTTTGGAAGCTAGTATAGAATTGAGTATAGAATCCAGCCCCCAGGCAGACTTGAAGCTTGAGAATAAGAGAGTTAGAGACTTACTAGTGAGATGAATCCAAGCAATAAACTTGATCAAAAAATGCATCTAGAGACATTTTTTGCCCTGGTCCACTAGGTGAAACGGTTAAATAACCTTTACAAAAAGTAAACCTCTATTTATTCCCCTCCCCTCATTGTTTCAATTTTTTTTTCTCAAAAAGCTCAAAACACACGGCTTTGTCATGAAATCGGAGCCGAGAAGCACGAAAAAGAAGTTATTTCCTGCGACTGACAAGTCTGGCTGGGAGCTAGATTTTATACTGCAACCGCTACAACTAATTTATTACGCTATATCCTCTGATAAGCGCGCTTTGCTTTCGAGCCCAAAAATAAAGGGGATATATATTTTTTAGGGGTTGACAAATAAGAGCTCCAAGGCCCTAATTAGAGGAAATACGGTAATCGGTGTTTCTTGTTTTGCTATCTCTTGCTCTTTTAAATATAGCCTTTAAGGATTTTAATGTATGCGGCTGATTTTTATTTTGTGTTTTTGACCTATGTTCTGCTGATGTCTTTTGGGCATGTTATGTACCAAAATGTAGCTTAGAATATAGGCTACATTTTGGTATATAACATGCCCAAAAGACATCAGCAGAACATCGATCAAAAACACAATGCCACAAAAACATTTTTTGGTAAAAAACCGCGGATAATTATGCACCAACTCAATATATGAAAAGTAGATGTTTTAAATGTATAATAATTACTTAGAAGTAATCTAAGAAATACCTATACATAGCTTTGGGAGAAATTTGGAGTTTTTGTATATCTTTACAACTAAAAAATAGCATGAATAATAAGGAGTAGCGAAAGCAATATAATTATGCGCAAACCCAATAACGGCTGTACACCATAATTTACACGAAAATTTGTTACAAGGTAAATTTGTTGCGCAGTCAATTTATTACGCCACAAAAATTTGCGTGTATTCATTTAAAGTACTTTTTTTAAGGGATTTTTTCATTCTGAGGCACTAAATTAGGCAAAAAAAACCTCAGTAATCCAAATCTGGATACAAAATTTCAAGAAAATGCTCATAACCAACCGCAAACTTAGTTTTTATCCTTTTTTCTCCTGGTTTGATCATATCTCAACAACTAAGCCTCTTCTTAAAGTTTTGTTTTCAATTTTGGATTCTTGGGGTTTTTTTGCCTACTGTGCTGCCTCAGAATCAAAAAATTCTTTAAAAAATGAGTACTGTAAATAAATACATGCAAATTTTTGTGGCGTAACAAAGTGACCGCGTAACAAATGTATCTTGTAACAAATTTTCGCGTAAATTATGGTGTACAGCCCCCAATAATTCCGTATCGGAAAATAGAATTTTTAGAAAATAGAAATTTTCAAATTTCGCCTTAAATCCTCAAGAGAAGTCCTCTCATAACTGGTGTAAAAAAAGTTCCCGGTGAGTTTACCAAAAAATGTGTTTTTGGCATTGTGTTTTCGACCTATGTTCTGCCGGTGTCTTTTGAGCATATTATATACCAAAATGTAGCCTAGATTATAAGCTACATTTTGGTATATAATATGCCCACAAGACACTAGCAAAAGACAGGTCAAAAACACAATGCCACAAACACATTTTTTGGTAAACCCACCGGGAACTTTTTTTACACAAGTTAGAACACTTCATATATGTATGTTATATCTCTATACAATATATAGCATTTTTTAATTGGTGATCATACTTTTTACGCACCCCATCTATAAACCTTGTACATAATGTTTTCCGACCCCAAGTACTACCTTTTTGCATGTAACTCAAGCCCAAGGTACAATGAAAAATATTAAGATAAGATTTATTTGATGAAATTAATTTTATTTTTTTGGTCAATAAAGAAATATCAGACCTAGTAATAAGTAGTCGTGCTTTTTTTGCGTTTCTCTATTCGAAAGTTTTTCAGTCTTTTTTATGGACATAACATGAATTTTAGAGCAGGTTTTCCTGCTTACATTAAAAATAGCAAAAAAAAACTGCTCTAGAATTCATGTTATGTCCATTAAAAAGACCAAAGAATTTTGGAACAGAGAAACATGAAAAAACCGCAACTACTTATCACTAGACCAGTATATAAAGAACACTTCAAACCCACTTACTTGTTGCAATTGAGAGGCAAGTTCAGGTTCGGCAAATTTGGCGAGGTAGAGAATGTTTCGGTGAAGGAGTTCTTGATACTTCATCTAAATTAAACTAGATTAAACTCTAGTTTAAATAATAATCTAATACCGCACTTGCTGTAATAAGCCCCCCCCCCCAATTCAAAATCGAGTTTTTGGCATTGTGTTTTTGACCTACTTTATCGGGACGGCTCTCAAGCAAAACACCTTTTATAATAAAATTTTAAAGGTACAAGGTGCGGCAATGTTTCCAGATGAGTGAAACTTTGTAATAACTTTCTGAATTCGCTATTTTCAACGAGGTCTTTTTTGTTCTATAGCTCGGAGCTTTGGTGTATAATCGAGTAAAATCAAATTGTTTAAGCATTCGTTATGACGAAAATTTTTTCATCCGAAAACATTGCCGCACCTTTTATTTACACAAGCACCGCATCTTCTATCCTTCCCATTCGCTGATATTCCGCAATAGTTTCAATTATTTGTCCATTTTCAACCTGAATTGACAAGATAAAAACATTTTAAAACATGAACTTCAAAAGCAAACCAACCAGCATGTTGTGCACTGTTGACTGCTCGGGCGAAGTCCCTTTTGTAGCATTTGGTAAATGTACCAATGACATGCCAATAGGGAGGAAAAAGCTGTAGAAAAAATAAAATCTCTAAATAATTTTTCGTGGAATAATGTGAAAAATATTGACTTTGTTGGCTGATTTGCTGAAATAACAGCTATGGAATTCTACTACTGGACAGAACCTCCGGCATTACATATACACATGGTTAATTACATCGCTACGACATACACTATGCACAACCGCCATACCACAGCCCTATTCTCAGTCCAAAAAGGGATGTTATAGCGAGACTTTGCTACGTATATAACAAATATACACATAAAACGCTCAATATCATGCATTTACTGGCTCAATCATAGCTTATAGATCTGGGGAGAAAACTCCACACAGAAAAAACGTTCTTCGACAGATTTATTACACGGGATTAAATATTTACGCCTATATGACACCCAAATTCTACACCAATAGTCGGGGAAACATATTGTTTGACAGAAAAGATTGAAAATCAATTGTTCACTTAGTCGAAACGCGAGTTCTTTTACTCCAGTGGAAGTTTGAACCATAAGCTTTGGGAACGATATTGCGCACTGGGGGCTCATGCACTTCATAGGTCCAACAATTTTTCTTACAAAAAATTATTGCGTCATCCTTTGTCGCGAAGGAAAGTGCCATGCTGATATTGCTTAAAGGATCCGCGCTGAAAACGAATGTGCTAATTACTGCAGTCAACCGTCTGAATAATTAAAAATTAACATACTTGCTGCACCATCCAATATTCATGTTTTCCCACCGTTCTTGATTATCGAACTAAAATTTCAATGATTGTTTTGAATAAACCAATCCTTTTAAAAATTGACCTCGATCTTCCAGAACCCAGTATTGTGCCACCCACTCTGCGGTGTTGCTCTGGCTGGCTGATAAATGCGTACACGCCTCGTTTCCCGATGTTCTTCGGGATGTCCACTGAGCTCGATCACTGAAGTTGAGATTACTGATTTTTAGAAAAAATTGGATTCACGTACCTTCTTTTGTTGGATCGCCTTCGAGCACAATGAGGTTGACGTCCTGCACTTCTCCCAGTGCTTCTTCCAATGTTTTGCGCTGTGCACTAGATAAATAGATTTCAACCGATTTGCCAGCTGCAGAATCCTTTGGATTGCCTTGTGAAAGATTGCCTACACCACTTTGATCGCCACCAGGAATTATTGATGATTCAATTCTATTGGTAGATGACAGAGAATAGCAAGCGGCTTGTGGAACCTAGAAATTAGAAACATAGATTAGGAAGTCGTGAAAAAAAAAGACACTGATAATTTTAGCATTGTTTGCACTCCAGCCATTTCAAAAATTTTGAGCTTACCTTGCAAGACTTTTTCATCACAGCTGCAATTAATCCTCGAGCGAACATGATCGAGTAAGTAACACCAAGAATCTCCTTATTCCTAAAAAAGAATAAAAACTAATTTAAAAATTCCTAAACAACGATTGGGATCTATATCACGAAGCGCGGAGCAGCATTCCCAAAACTCACAGTCACACTCACATTGTAAAACTCACATCACACCCGAAGACTTTAGGTGTGATGTGGGGCGTGAGGCTCACTGTGAGGTGACTGTGAGTTTTGGAAACACTGGCGCGAAGTGTGAAAGTCGCATTTTCGCGAGACCTATGAGGGCCCCTAACATAAGTGAGGAGCTATAAATGAGAGGCCCTAAATGAAATATGAGTGCCTTAAATATCCATATAAAACTTTCAAAATATCGTGAACATCTCTATTTAAATTCCGCAAAAAAATTACACAACCCTGTAGCTCGAGAATGTCAAATTACTGGTACAACTTAACGAATTAAAAAACTTTCATTTTGAACATAGAAAAAGAATGGAGAAATAAGCATGGAAACATACATACAAGTAAACTACTAGAAAAAATTTTACACAGCTCACAGAATGCCAAATATATTGTTTTCAAACGTCCTTTTTTCCCTATTTCTTCCATGAAGTCGACTTATTGGCCAGCTTTTGAAACACCATTCCGTCTGTCGACAACGACAATTTCGACAAATGTGATACATGTATAGTTCTTAAAAATACCAAATTCGATGCTTAGCATCAAAATGCCTTCACGTTCTGTAATCATGAGACGTCATCTAAATAACGTCAAAATTTTTGATGTTATTTAGATATTTTCAGGAAAATGCTTTACATGTAGATTTGAGTGTTTATTTAGTGCTTTAGATTTACTCTCGTTGTATAACGTCTATTTTGAATGTGATATTTGGAGTTGCAGCCAAAATGTTTGTGACAAAAAAATTTTCTGTGAACTGTAAGGTTCACCCCTCTCAGGACAAATACTGTTTAAAATATATCTGTTTTGACGTATATCATGTTACGACAAAAAAACACCTGTGCCAATAATACGTTAGGCACCGCTACTACTCTTATAAGTACAATAGTTCGCTATAGTATTTGTTTACATCAAAAACTCGTCTTAATCATTACAGTTAAAACTCGATTTAACATAATTCAAGGGACCGCCAAAAAGATTATGTTAAATCGAGTTTATGTTAAATCGAGTTTTATGTTAAATCGAGTTCTATTTTCCTTAACCACCTCCAAATTTATGTTATATCGAGTTTCCACCACAAAATAGCTTTAAAATCACCATTGATATAGACTGCGTTTTATTCATTCAACAAACATATAACATTCAAACAAACAATCAAAGATTGGGCATAAAATAATTCAAAATGCTCTCTTGTTTCAATCTCCTTACTCGTTCTTTGGTTAGCACATCATCCACTTTGTCGCACGATAGTTGAATCACGGGACTTGGAATTTGAGTTTGCATAGCGTTGAAGAATCCTCAAAGCT
>BBSZ01000111.1:0-15299 GCA_000981365.1 Subanguina moxae | reverse complement strand
GGACGGTTGGACAGACGTGAGAAGCAATTCCCTGATCAACGTGGTAGTGCACACTCCAAAGCCATTCCTCTTTGACACAATCAACGCGACCTCCATAGAAATGGACGGCAACATTGAAAGAGCAGAGCACAGTGGTATGTCCATTTGACACGTTTGACATTTGATTGTATATTCATTGGATAATTCAATTTTCAGGTAACTATATCGCCAATCTACTTGCGGAGCAGATCACCAAGTTGGGAAAGCATAAAGTCGTCGCTGTTGTAACCGATCACGCTGCGAATATGAGGAATGCCTGGAAGAAGTTGGCTGGAAATGATGCAGATGAAAGCAACCCAAGCAAAAGATACACCGGTAGTATTTGACCGAATTTTCAGTCATTTACCGGTAAATGACCGGTCATTTACCGGTCATTTACCGGCTTAGGAAAATGACCGGTCAATTAGACAACTCTAGTATTTCCTCTAAAAAGTTACCCACTCTATTGGGGCTCCCCTAACAGTGCCATGCAAGAAGAAAGCGGGCAAATTTTAAAGGTGCGCACTTTTTGTATATTCTTCTGTCATATTCTATTAAGGTTGTCGAGCGCTCGATACACTCTGTCCCAAAACTATGGACGCACCCAACTATTTCTATTCAAATCATGTTATTGATCTTAATTTTTCATGTGATTATATTTATTCGCATTTTCTATTAACTTTTGAATTACTCTAGAAAAAAAATGCCGAGTGGAACTCAACTGAATGAATTCGAAAAGGGCCTAATCCAGGCATTCAATTCCACTGCAAGAGGCAACCGATGGATCGAAAAAGAAATCGGGCGTTCTGAAAAAGTTGTTCGCTCTTTTGTTTGATAAAAAAAGTTTATCTAATATGATGCAGGTTTCGGATCAGACAAGAAGAAAGATATTAAGCAAGGTGCATCATCTGCTCTCCCAGACATCGACTTTTTGATTAAGAAGGAGAAGCTTCGGAAGCTTAGGCTGGAGAACCGCGCCCTGCAACTAAGCAACTGTGAAAAGGAAAAGCAACTCGGACTCTATCCTGGAGCAGTCATCCCTGGGGCTTATGATGAAGTTGATGAAGAAGATAACGATTTTATGGAGCTTATAGGAAAAGAATTAGGCGATGAAACCTTCAAAAAGATCATTTAAAAAATTTTTGTTTTATTATTCTCGATGTTTGCTTTGTTATCGATAAAGGTAACATAAAAGTAAGTGGTGGGACTAAAGAGACGAGTATGAGATAGATATAAAGACAACAGAAAGTGAAAAATGAAAAGTAAAAAATACAGTGAAAAGTGAAAATGAAAAATTTTTCATTTTCATGAAAATTTTTCACTTTTCACGTTAGTGGAATAGGCCCCTGGTAAAATTATCTAACACAAATTTATAGAATCTTTCTATTGCTATGCTGGAATAAATTAGGTTGTCTGGAAAGTTGAAACAATAAGCAAGAATAGCTACCAAAAAGTTTCGCTAAAAACCTAAATAGTTGTCTACTTACTTTGCCAGGTGCCCTTCTAATTTTTTTCATGATGCGTAGCTTCTTCTTTTTCTTTGGCTTTTCCTCTCCTTCCACAGTTACTTGTGAGTTAGTGTCCTCATCTTCCACTTCTATCTCCTCCTCCACCTCAATTTCCTCATAATCAGTGGATATGGAGTTCGTGTCCATGAAAAGCCCGTGATCTTGTGGTTGTCCAGCATCCACTATCTATATAGTATTTGATTAATATCTTCATATCTTAGTTTGGATAATTCTTTCTCAGCAAAATTTTCTAACTCGCATACTATGGAGGGACTCGACTGTACTATGTATACCATATACCGTATTTATTCTGATAGACCGGGCCGACCAGTTTATTAGAGATGGCCCTTTTAATAGAGGCCTAATAGAGACCGACCTTCTAATAGCCCCATATTAGAATAAGTACGGTAACCTCTATCAGAATAGAGGTTATACATCAGTTATTATAGCTACAAAAAATATAAATACTTGTTGAACAGCCACTGCAACAACCTGTTCTGTTTGGGTACCATATTCTGCTTCTTTCTTTACACTCATTGCTGAACATATTAGAAATTAGAGTATAACATATTTTAGTCAAAATAATTAACCTTCAGACAAGGCGTTTTCAAAACCACTTTCAGACATGTCTTCTCCAACCTTGGACTCAGAATTTTCATTCTTGTCTTCCATGACTGAAGTCTCACAGAGATCCATAGCAAGCTCGTAGGAGGGTTGTGCTTGAGCATACATTTCTTGCGTAACACCCAGTCCAACAGACTCGCCTTCTACTTTCATATCAACATTGCTGGAGACATTTGGTTGTCCGTCTAAACTGCCCAACAATAATACCCTGTTTAAAATGAGATAGGATTTCAATGAGAATATTCTCATTTTCTCTTTTTTTTTTCATGGAAAAAATTAGCTTAGGCTTGAAGGGTTGGAGATGCGCGCACAGACTTAACTGCGAGATGAATCCGAGCATGACTCTTGACCATAAATGTATTTAAAGACTCTTCTTTGCGCAGCTCCAGTAACCAAAAGAGGGTCCAGGGGTTTACCGGGTTCAGAGAGTATACCGGGTCGACGGAGTCTACCGGGTCTATAGCGATTATATATTTGATATATATTTGAGCAACGCGTAAGCGTTGCCCTAGGCTCAGACCAAACGCGAAGCGTTTCTTAGCAACTTCAGCTCCCTCTTCACTCAATTTTTGTTCACACCAGGCCTCTAGTTAGCAATAAGAAATTAAAATTCTTTTTGGTATTTTTGTGCCCCTTATCTTGTTTCACGCTTTTTTTTTTCCCCAGTCATACCTCGATAACCCGTCACCCCAAGCCCGATTCGATACCATAAATCTTGCCATCGATAACCCTAAATGGATATTCGACTGCTTCGCGACCGAAGACATCAAGCAAACTTCTGTGTGCAATGGATTAAAAATTTATTACACAAGTACACAGCCACTTCGTTTGGTTGGTGCTTGGATAAACACCTAAACTTTCACTTTCCTTTTCAAAAGATTCAGAAGTCGTAATTGGCGTTATATTTTGGCGTATGACGCTTAAGCATTTTTTAAACATTTGTTCCAAAAGTACTTAAACGTATACACCCTTCAAGAAATGGAGAGTGAGGAGCAGTCAAACAAGATAGTGATGAAAAATTCGTAATTAGAGGCACTGGCACTCGCCAAATCGTCATCACTAATTTTAACACGAATCGCATAAACATGGGACAACCTGGAACAGCTAGAAGAGGATAAAATAATGCAAACAAATCGATGATGAATACCAGGTGAATACCAATACGAATTTTCAAATTCGTATTCTTGAGAGAGTTTTGCCCAATTTTTCGGCCATTTTGGGTTCCAAGACACCAAACAGGCTCATAAGAGCAATGGAAAAGTAAAAAAAAAACAAGAAAAAATATGTCAAAAAACCACGGATTTGAAATTCCGTCTTGCCCGATTTTTTCCCACCCAATTTTGGCGACCCGCAATTTACCGTGTACCGATTACCAAATGACATTGAGAAAAGATGAAAAATGGGAATTTTCAATGTCACAAAATTCTCAATTGTATTTATAACTTTATTGAATAAAGTTTATTCTAATCTTGAATTTGCTCTTTTTCTTCATTAACAGTGTTAATTTAACACTTTTTTTTTTTGGGAAGTGGAGCAAATAAAAAAATTGTTTGAAAATTTTTGGTTTCAAAAGGAAAGAAATCATGCTTTGGATTTTCAAACGGCTGTACACCATAATTTACACGGAAATTTGTTACCGTCGCTTTGTTACACCACAAGAATTAACATGTACTCATTTTTGAAAAAATTTGTTTATTCTGGGGCACCCCAGTAGGCAAAAAGACCTCAGGAATCTGAATCTAAAAACAGAATTTCAAAAAGAGGCTCGGTTGCTGAGATATGATAATAGCCAGCCGCAAACTTAGTTTTTATCCTTTTTTCTCCTAGTTTTGATCATATCTCAACAATCAAACCTCTTCTTGAAATTTTGTTTTTAGATTTGGATTCTTGAGGTTTTTTTGCCTACTGTGGTGCCTCAGAATGAAAAAAATCCTTTCAAAAAATGAATACTGTAAATGAGTATTTGCAAATTTTTGTGGCGTAGCAAAGTGACCGCGTAACAAATTTACCTCGTAATAAATTTTCGCGTAAATTATGGTGTACAGCCTTTTCAAACTACTTCTTCTTGTTCTCGTTTGGTTCGAGCATTTGATCGTGTGTGCGCATTATAGTTAGCTCTCTGTATAATACATCTTCTGGAGCCCTACTATGTGTGGTATACTATGTATAGAGTTAACTGTATTGGATTTGTGTTTTGGTTGACTCGTTGTTGATCACGAATTAATTTTAGCATGTCGTCGGAAATGATTGACAAAGCCACGTCTGATGCTAAGCGTCGTGCTGGACCCAAGGCTGCTGGAAGACTTTATGTCAAGGTATGTCTGTGTTTTTAGCTAAATGCCTAAATTTTGTACTTTTTATGCAATTTTTACCGGATACAAGCGTGGGCAGCGGAACCAGCATGAGCACACGGCTCTTTTGACGCTCGATGGGGTCTTCAATAAGGTGTGCTTTCTATATTCCTTCAGTTATTTCAAATAATTTTTTTTTCAGGAAAACGCAGACTGGTACGTTGGCAAGCGAGCGGTGTATGTTTACAAGGGGCACAATGGTCAGCGCATTCGTTCAATCTGGGGACGCATTACTCGTGTTCATGGCAATTCTGGCGTCGTCCGAGCGAAATTCCATCACAATCTGCCGCCGAAAGCTATCGGGAAGCGAATTCGCGTTATGCTCTATCCTAGTAGTACCTGAAGTCGCCAAGAACTCGTCCTACATGAATATCCAGTGTTATTGCTACTGTTGATGAATAAAGAAATTCAGAAAGTGTTTGTTGTCGTGGTTGTTTCACAGGGTGTTATTTTGGGGTGGAGAGGTTGCATTTGAAGTGCCACTTGGTTTGTTTTTTTTCTTACTTCCAGACTTTAAATCCCCATTTTCTGTACTAATTAGGACATTCTAAAGAAAGTTTCGTCTATAAAATTAAACATAGCTTTGTTAAGCGGGCCTACCGCATAAAGAAACTCTGGTATGTACACATATTTTATGCATCCAGAGTCATTTTCGAGTGATTGATGCTTAAATATGTGTGTGTGCGCATCTCAGCTCCGAGCCTCTAAGCCCCTCACCTTGGGAGGAGGCGTAAGGGACTTGAAAGATTAGAGATGTGCGCACAGGCTTGCCTGTGAGATGAATCCGAGCAAGACTCTTGGCCATAAATGCATCGAAAGACTCTTTTTGTCCAGCTCCAGTAACGCAACCAAAACATGGTAGAATCCCATAATTAGTAGTATATGCCCTAACCGAACCATGTCGATGTTCACTTGGTGTAACTTTTTTTTTGCTTTTAGGCTCTAAAAACTCCTTTACTGTACTAATTAGAATATTCTAAAAAAGGTTTGGCGGGTGTAGATTAACGTTTTATAGGGTGATTTTCAATTTTTTCAAAAACTCTATAAATAGACTATGAAACGGTGATTTGCCCCTGTCAAACCTTCATGGAACACTGTAATCAGTACAGAAAAAAGGGTTTCGGAGCCTAAGGTAAGAAAAAAAAGTGTGGTTGATCTTTTCATGTTCTTGTCTCGCACCAAAAATAAGACAAATAAGACAGATGTTTAAAAAATAAGCACATTTCTTAGAAATAAGCACATATGGCAACCCTGTTTTTAACGTATAGAAATTACTCAAAAATGGTTAAAAACGTAAAAGAAAAAAATTGAGAATAAAAATTTTCAAAAATTGTTTACGTATCAAAAATAATTACTGGCAAAATTGTAAAATACCGACTCTTTTGCTGCTCAGCAGAAACATCAACATCCATCAGATTAGAAATTAATTGAACACCTGAACAGTCTTTAGCAGTTTTGGTCAGGTGGAGCTGGTTATCAGAAGAGATTTCTATATTATCATTCTCTTCCATTTTTGTGTCAATTTCAACTCTCCTCGATGGCTCAACGTCCGCTGCTTGGCTGGTTAATGGCGACAAGAGTGATGAAGAAGGATCACAACATTTTTTTTCTACGATAAGCATTTCTTCCACCATTGGTTTGGACTCATCTATAACTCACTTATAAAATTTAGAAAGAGGTCCTCTCAAATGGATAATTATCATTATGCAAGGATAAGTCTGCCCATATTTAGCCTTTTCAAGCAGTAAAGTTGACTTGGAGATCTTCTGATCCTCAGAAAAAAGCAATTGGATTCCGATCTCCTTTTTACACCCCAATTCTCCCCGAGTATCGTTAAACCTTTGCACTAGTTCTTCTAGTCTTTCATACCAGACAAAAAAGGGTCACCTTGTTGATAATTGCTTATGACTTGCTGTTTGGTTCTTGCTGCGGATGTCTCTGCTAAAAAGTTTGATTCAAATTAAATGCTATGTTTTTAATAGTCTATAATAAATAATATTTACCAAGCTCGGCCATAGCATCTCCAATAGCTTCAATAGCGCATTTCAGAGCATCTATTGACAAGTTCTTCTCGTTTATTTCGTCCACTTTCGACTCTACTAACATCTCATCATTTGGAGTAGTAGCCACAGCAGCGAGTGATTGACCTTGCTCTATACTTTCACTCATTTTCACTTTTGGATTAAGTTTTAACAGAATAATAGAAAAGAAGAATTGAAGAAGTCAGTATTTGTTAAATGCTGAGCACAAAATCAAGCGACCTGCCAACTGAAGTACAAAACTGCTTGAATATGCCAAAATAATTTAGGCTCGCGCAGACTTAACTGAGAGATAAATCCGAACAAGATTCTGGAGAAATAAATACATATCAGGCCTTTTTTGCCATAGCCTAGTGAGAAATTTTGTTATAACAAATTTCAATGAATTTGAAACAATGTTTGGTTTCATAGGAACGCCTATTGATGGCCTCAGTGCCTTTAGTCTCATTTACAGCGGCATCCGTGCTTGTGGACAGCACTTTGACCACTTACACTCATTTTTGTTTATGAAAGTTTATGTTCATTCTATAGCCCTTGGAATGTAGTTGTGCCTTTATGAGATCGTAAAACCATGTTTCTTACAAAAAATTGTACACAACGGTCTCCAAAAGCAGAACTTTTTTGGTGCCATTTAAAAAAGAGTGACGGACACATACCAAATACTGTATTTGGATAAGCACCGATTCTCAGTGCTATCGATGATGGAGGCGAAGCAAAGCGGTCTCAATGAAACCCGACGAAGCATGAAGATCTAAAACAAGGAGTACTGCAAGATGAATTCAAAAAAAGAAAACTTCAAAAAAATGAAATAGAAAAAGATTGAAGATTATTTTACGGCTAAGTAGAAAATTGATGCCAACCCTGTTTGTTTTGCTTCAGTTTCTTCGGTTTAAATGAATTCTTTTCATGGAGATTTTTAAAAAAATTCTTCATGACGTTCAGTTAATCTTTTAGAAAAAATAAACTTTTTTCTTGGTGTTTACTCTCTGTGACATTCACCTCTCCATAGTGTCCACTTGAGGTTGAGCTCGAGGTTGAACGTTATAGAGAGGTTCGACTGTAGTTATAAAACCTTTTGAAATTTTTAAAACTAATCTATATTTACAAAACAACAAAGGAAACCAAGCTGATTTTTAAAAATTAAAAAAAACGTCAACATTTTATAAGCATCCTTTTTGGTTTGTGTAATTCAACAAAGAGGACTTGCTGCTAGGAAAAAGTAGAAGCAAAGAAAATGAGAATTTTTGAAATTAAATAAGTGCTATAGGTTCAGGAAGGAATAAATGGGCTATTGCCACCTGTTGCAATCATCAAGCCGAACACTCCTCCCATCCTGGATACAACGTCATTTTAAGGGGCTGTTCACTTGGAGTGAAACCCCCTTTATTGTCTTTGCTAATTTTTTGAGTTCCTTTAAGTCAGGTGATATTTAGAAGACAATCGAGTGGGTTTTTGTTTCCATCAAATTTTGCCAGCTCTTTTAAGAATAAGCAAGACTCCACTGGTTGATTGAACAGCTCCTATATTCGGCTCTTTTTCATTTCTTTTCAAAAACATTGAACACCTGCCTAAATTTTCTTGAGTTACGCTTGAACATTATAGAAAAAAAGAAAAAATTTAAAGACAAAAAGCAATCACGAACAAAAAATTCATGCAACACGGCGTCTTTCAATTAAATTATAACACTGTATACAGAAACCATTGTCTTCCTTTGCACGGTGAGTCGAGCACGTCTTTTTCTTAAAGTTTCGGCATATCAACTAAAAAAGCACCATCTCTAATCTTATCACTAATCTTATCGTCCTAAGAGATAATAGATATTTTTGGAGATCTCTATATCTACCATTGTGATATATTGTTCCACATTTGTAGTATTTTTCACGCCAAACATTTTGATATATTGTGAAAGAAAAATCGATTGGAAAAGCTGTTGGGAAAAGGCAAAACCACGCGGTCTTCAAAATGTGGTACCCTAGACTTTGATGGCCCACCTTTCCTTTTGTTTTTTCCAAGTAATTTTTCTGACGTTTTCAAGCTAAAAACCCATTTATCTTGTAGTTCAAAATTTTTTCTATAAGTCTTGAGCAATAAAACCTAAGAGAAACGGAAATATGCACATTTTCAAGCAGCTTGATTTCAAAAATGAACAGGCTGAAAAATGGTGGTTTGGTGATTAGGACCTTGGGAATCCCATTTTTTGCAAACGACTTGGAGCGCACATGAGCTCATTTTGAAGAGCAGTTCACGGCGGTCACGTTGATATATCACAAGTGTACTGGAATATAAAAATGAGCGATTTTGGATGGTTTGAATATAATACCCTTTTTGACAAATGGTCAAACATTTGAAACGAATTTTCAGTTTACAAATGTGGCCCTTTTTGAAAAACGGTTTGCATATTCGGATTCTCCGTTAAATTCTGCACCAGAACCTGCAGGTCTTACTGTCAGGGATTTCCGTGTTAAACCGATTTTTTATTTTTTTGTCAGCATGCTTTTTTGGCCTCGTTTGTGTTTGGTTTAATATTGCTTTGTGTTCGTCACCAATGTTTGTACAATGCCACATACCGTAAATCCTCTAATAGACGGGCACCTTGAATTCAAAAAAGCTTGTTTGTGGCATTGCGTTTTTGACATATATTTTGTCGGTGTCTTCTAGGCATGTTGTATGCCGAAACGTAGGCTATATTTTAATATATAATATGCCCAGAAGACATCAGCAAAAAATAGGTCAAAACACAGTGTCGCAAACAAGCTTTTATAAATTTAAGGTGCCCGTCTATAAGAGGATTTACAGCGTCTATATATTTAAGATATATTTAACCTTACGGGACCTAAATATTTAAGAAATTACTTTTTAGATAATTTTTAATTTAACAACAAAATCACGGAAAAAAACAGTCAGAGTTTGCAAAACATACTTTTGAGACAAAAAATTGTTTGGGGAAATTTTAGTATAATTTTAAAAAAATTAATTAACAATAAAATTTAGGATTGAGATCTCTATGACCGTCGCTTGTTAATAAACGAGCGGTCAAGTGACCGTAGAACTAACTCTGGGTATGACACTTCTTTTGAACGACAACACGATAACTTCTTGTTCCAAAAGAATTTGTCGGCCGACAATTTTTCGTTTTTTAAGACTATTGGTTTTTCGGCCTTTTGTGCTTTTCTTCACCACTATGCTGAGGCATGTTTTTAGATTTTTCCAATCTCCTTTGATGCCAACTGTCGTAGTACTAGTAAAAAGAACAGCCAAAAAAATGGAATCAGCGTGCCGAAGAATATGAGACAGTTACAGTCGAGTCTCGATTTAGTGTAGGTGCTGGGGATCGGAAAAAATATACACTAAATCGAGGTATACACTAAATCGAGACTCGACTGTACCTTACAGTAGCATGAGAAGAACACTGAATTATGAACAAGGAAGCAAACTGACTTGTGATGCAAAAAGTCATTACTGGCCCTTTATTACTGTTGTCTGTGTTTATAAATAAGTGAACAAAGTATTTTCAAGAAAAGGAATTAGTTGGAATGGTTTTACGTTTATTTTTCCATACAATTAGATTGGCAAATGGTCGTCGGAAATGCTGCGGTTGGCTTTGAAATCCCAGTTGTAGAGCAAATCGATTATGATCATGCAGACAGTCGCGATGATAAGCCACACATCCCAGTTTACTGAAAGAAATTATTAAGTTAGCCATACTTACTTCCTCTGCAAATGAATAAGTTTAGAACAGGCTTTCCAGATGTGCTTATTTCTGACCAATGTACTTATTTGAAGAAAATAATTATTAATTATTTCAAAAAAACTTCAGCAAATTAACGGCAACACCTCAAATTTAGTCCAGGCTAGGCAAAAAAACGACTGTGAGTTTTAAAAACTTCTCTTGCCCTGACAATTTTGAATAAACCTGTACTTTGATGCTAATCTAATAAATTGTCAACTCGCCTTTAGCAATCATGAGCCAAACTAATAGGATGACAGCCAGAGTGAAGAGAATGATCATCGCAACAGAGATGCATTGCTCCTGAAAAACTCATGAATTTATGCAAAGCTTTGCAAAGATCTTAATCCAACCAATTTGTAGAGGCGAATGTTGAACAGGTTGAGAAGGAAGAGAATGATATTTACAATAAGGGTGAAGAAGTTAAGGCCACTATTTAACGAGGGTTAATTAATTCTTAAAGTGCCAAAATATTCTACACACCTGGCGAATCCAATTCTCCCTTCACCAAAACAACTCATTCCTCCATACCTAAAAATTACTAAAAAATTATCGCGAAAATTCAAAAAGTTATGCCCAAAAGAGATAGTCGGACGAATTTGATGGGCACTATAAGTCAAAATATTAAAAATTTCCTCATTTATTGTATATTTGCGTCAATTAATTCTTATCCCGCTGGCCCAGCGTATTGACACATATTTGGCACACATTCCAAGGCTCTTATTGCGCAGTGCCAGAAAAAAAAACACGTTAAAATCAACAAAATTGGCTATGCTGGTATATACCAGATTTCGTTTACCTTGGTCCCGTAAGATGAAAAAAATTAATTTTAGCCTAAAAATTTTAGATCATCACTTATTTGGTTGGAAATTGCTTTCTGCACCTTTAAAATATGTTTTAGATACGTTCCAGCACTGAAAGCAATGAAAAAATTTTGGTGTGTGTCCTGAAACCCGAAATATTGACAAAACATGTTTGAGTACTAAAAAAGTTGAGCTACTAAGAGACGTAGCAGGATTCCTAACTCTTGCATAATACCGCTTTAAAAATAAAAGAGACTTGCCAATTAGCACAAAGAATACTGCATACTACCAGGCCAAGAACAATCTGTACAATTTTGGTTATTCCTCGATCCGATGTCAAATAAGAAGAGTGAAAATGGACTTCAGGCATGATTATTTGCTTTTAGACAGCTTTCAATCAATATAAATCTACAAGAAAGTAAATGAATTAGAGGCCATAGATGATTGGATAGACTTATTTTCTTACGAAAGCACAACAAACAGAGCATTGTTCTAGGATTAGAGACAGAACAGAGATTAATGTGTTTAAACACATATGCAAAGAACTTGAGGCAATGAAGTAGTGGTAGCCAACGAATATGTTTTTGCCTAGATTGGCCGAGAAGCAGCTGTTAAGGGCACAAAGAGTGGGAAAAGGAAAAAATGTTTTGTAAGTGACTCAATTAAAAAGTTTTTAGGAGAGAGAAAAAAATCTAAAATATGTTGTGCAATGTACTGATACAACGGACTAAATTGATTTCACAATTCTATTCAGAAAGGAAAACAACCCGCTTTTTGGAGCTAAATGTCAAAAGAAATCACGTATGGGGATGGCGTTGTTTACTAAATTAAACAGCTACTATGGGGAACGAGTGAAAATAATGACCATTATTCCTTGGAAAGATAACTATATTTGTTGCTTGTGAATTGCCCTCTTCTATTGGTTTATGATGGAAATAATAAGATAAGAACGGCAATAACACAAGTGATTGTCCTACACCACCACCACTTTTTGTTGTTTGATTTCATAAAAGTCCTTTTATCACTAAGATAGTAACAGGGTAATTGGCACCTCTAGCGTCTTAGAACGCTATATTTGTAGCTCTAAACTTGGAAAAAATTTAAACTACGCAACTTTCCCTCATAAAAAACCGATTTTTCGCCATTTTCAGCACTGAAAGATGGGATTTGAAGAGTTTTGTTAACTGAGGCCTACCGCATAAAGAAACTCTGGTTTGCATATTCTTTTTATGCATCCTGAGTCATTTTCGAGCGATTTATGTCTCAAGTATGAGTTTATGCGCCCTTCGGGGGCGCAAGGAGCTTAAAGGACTAGAGATGCGCACACACTCATACCTAACAGATGAATTACGAGTATGACAGGAAGCGACTAATTTGAAGGGCCATTCACCCGTCTCCCTTACTCAACCAGGGCAAAAAATGCCTTTAGATACATTTTTTCTCAAGAGTATTTCTTAGATTCATCTCGCAGGTAAATCTGTGCGCACATCTCTAACTCTCAAGCCTCCATCGCCCCCTTGTGGAGGCTCGGGACTTAGAGTTGAGATGTACACAAACATATCTAAATTACTCGAGAATAGCTCTGGATGCATGAAAATAGCATACATACCAGAGCTTCTTTATGCGGTAGATACCTGTAAGGGATATTATGTTCAAGATCTTCTCTTTTCCTACAGAATGGCCCCTTATTTGTTCCTTTCCTTCCCTTCCCTTATACAGCCCTTTTAATTTGCAAGTTCAATTTCTTTTTTGAGTGGGGGATGATATAACCGAATAGTCACTCTCGGTATAGCGTCACCCTCGATATAACGTCACCTTGGGCAGGTCCCGAGGGGTGACGCTACACTTATCTATATCGATTATTAATGTATATCGAGAGTTGACTGTACTACCTTTTCTGATCCTTGCGAAACAGCAAAGGAGGAGCTTAAATAAGAAGACGAGAGAGTATTTTTCTCTAACACTCCGATAGACACTCAAACCCAGAAGTAAAAGTACTTAGAAAAAAGGGTAATCATAAGACAAACGTCTGTGGGCTGCGCAATGATGGTTACATCTTTCGGGGCAGAATTGATTCTGTTGACAAACTATTTGACTGAGCGCAACTGATGCCTTTAAGCGAAATCGGATGCAAGTATTAGATTTTATTTGGGATTTTTTCTAAACTTTGCTCCAAAGCTGTCGACGCACCTTCTTTTTGGAGTTTTTACATGTTAACATAGACAAATTTTGCTGTAACTGATTTCAGATAGTTGTAGCACCCCATAATAATCATAAATAATTTTATTTAAACGGCGATTTTGGAAACTTTTTATAAATTCGATCAATTTTTAAACATAGTACTTTTCCTTGCACCAAATATACTTTTCTTGCATCAGAAATTTTTTTTTATACCAAATATACTTTTTTTGCATCCTGTATACTTATTTATGCATTTTTGATATAAAAAAAAAAACGGAAGTTTTTGGTTCGCTGATTGGACTGAACATTGAAGATTAATTAAACTCGATTATTCAATTATAAAGATCGAAACTGACAATCTCATATGTGTACACAAGCTACGCAGGTGAAACGAAAGATAAACACTGCCAGATACACAAGCAAAGTTATGCCAAGTATTCATAAGTCAATATCCTTTATACACATCTGTCACAAACTCCATAATGTATTTCTTCTATTTCAAACAATAAGCTTAAACAACAAAAGCAAATTATCGCGCATCACACATTTCAATCAAAGAATTTTCTTGATGGGTTTGGCCCAAATAGCGTGGCGCGTACCTGTGGAATCACCTGAAAAAAACAAGCAATGGTGGCTAACGAGTCGAAGTCGCTCACAAAACAATTGACAAAAAAACTTTAGAACTGGAAAACACACCTGTCCGGCAATCAATTCGAGTCTGGACTCCAATGTCGAGCATACTTTGATCTTTCCTCCTTTGGCAGTCATTTCCACTCCTCCAGCACAATCATTAGCAAGATGTTCATCTTCGATAGTGACCTAAATGAGCAGAAACCGGGTTGCGAAATATTTGAAAAATTTCAACCTTTGTGGTGTTTCCCCAAATTTTATAAGCCTCTTCTAGGCATTCCGGTAGGACTCTCGACACGAGTTCTTTGTCTTTCTCGCGGCATTTCACAGTAACATCTTTCTCGAGCAATTTTAGAAGCGCCTTAACGAAATTTTGCAGTTAACACCTTGCATAATTTTAAAGAAATACATTCAACCTGCAATATAAGGCCCTTGAGAATAGACGAATATCGACTCTCATCTTGGGAAATCCTAGATAAATTGGCTCGAGCTTCGTCGAAAACACTTCGAAAATGATCATCCCTTGCCCTGAGACACTTGAGACGACCTTGATTATGCATGTTTGATCGCTGAATCTTGCGCTCTATTTCCACCTGCTTCTCTTTCTTGTGATAGCAATCGATGATGTTTGTGCGCTGCTGTCTCACCAAACGCGCCTAAAATCAATGAATAAATACGTTGTACACAAATGTACTTGACCAACAAAAACTAAAAAATTAATGCAAACAGTGGCGTGGCACACAATACTACGAAGCATACCTTTTCTACGTTAAATTCTTCTTCAGTCCTGGTGTCGATTTCCTCTACTTTCTCACTTGCTTCTTGTTCGATGAAGGCAATCATTTGACGCAGTTGCTTCTGAACGTCATTCCCAGAAATGCCCATTCTACTAAAACAATTGTTCGTGAAAAAAATTAACAGTGTTAATATGGCTTTTGTAAGATGCACAAAGATTAATAAATTTAGCACTGGAAAATGGCATAATTTGCAATTTCAACACGTGGAAAGAACTTGATTGACAAAATTTGTGTTGGGTATCCGTTGGGTCAGC
Source organism: Subanguina moxae (assembly GCA_000981365.1). Classification (NCBI taxonomy): domain Eukaryota; kingdom Metazoa; phylum Nematoda; class Chromadorea; order Rhabditida; family Anguinidae; genus Subanguina; species Subanguina moxae. The sequence goes on along the minus strand of BBSZ01000111.1, from coordinate 367 downwards.
AGAGCACGAGTTGGCACGGGCGAGAGTTGATTTTTTGTCAGTTCTTATTCACTAAATTGGTATGTAGAGGATAACTCTCTTAACGCAATCAATCATTTAGTGCTATCTAGTTTGGTCTAATTTAGAAAATTTCCTCTTGCACAATTCCATGACAATTTTATTCATGACAAAATTGAGACATCAACAAATACCTCATAGACCACTATAGACCACTAGACAAAAAGGCTTCATTTCATAAAAAAAAAAAAGGTTTCTCATTAGTTTCTAGCCCAGAAATCACATTCATTTTCAGTTTCAGAAGTACCCCTTGATAGCGAGCCCAAAATGCAGCTGCATTATCCGTTGTTTCTGGCTTCCAGAGCTGACT
>BBSZ01000110.1:0-10017 GCA_000981365.1 Subanguina moxae | reverse complement strand
TCTAGGTACGTTGACCATTTAAAAAACATTTTTTCACCATTTTTAAGAGATTAAGGGCTGTATAGGGAGCAAAAAGGGACAATAAAGGGATAATTTCGTGAAAAGAACCCACTCAGCAAAAGAAAAGATATTGAACCTAGTTTGAACCTAGAGAAATAAATGCATTTCAGGTCTTTTTTGCCATAGTCCAATGAGAAAAACATGGTAAAAGGGCAAAAAAGGGGGAAAAATTGAAAATGCAGAAGAACTGCCTTAACCGCAAAAGACCGGCCCAAAAGGACTCGCGTTACCGTTTTTAAGACATTAAAATAGGTTAGGGGAGATGGTACATGTATTTTGTGGAAGTTAAATTTGGAGGGAGGGGGGGGGCGGTATAGTACAGTAGATTTCAAATTTGAAAATTCAAAAGTAGTCAATTTTTTTGACAAAACCTGTAGGTTAGATTTTGGTATATATAACATGCTAGGGAACCACAGACAAAGTGTATGTTAAAACCACAATGCCACAAACAAATTTATTTAAACTTAGGTGGGGCACTATTACAGCAAATACGGTTTGTTGATTGGCTGACCATTTCATAATTTTCTCACTTACGAACGCGTAAATTAGCAAACTCGTAAACCCGCTGGCATTTAAAAATATAACAGGTTTTTGAGTTGAGAATTGTTGTTCAGCCTTTTTCATTTATTTGTAATTTCGAATGATTGTAAATTTACGAGTTCTCAAATTTACACATTCTTAAAAATGCAAACTCTTCTTTTAAAGGTTACTGGAAACCCCAAATTGAAAAAGAGGATTAAAGCAACAGAAAGATAAAAAAAGTCTATCACTAATGATTGGGAAACAAATGTTTTTTTCACCAGTTCTTGATATTACACATCACAAACATATAGTACAGAAGATTGATTGACTTTTATAAAGAGAAATAACCGGAGAATTTAGTTAAGCATAACTTATAAAAATTTTAATTAAGCAGTATACTAACCAGACTAGTATGAGGATGGAGAGTAACTAGAATAACATGGTTAAAGGTCTTTGTTTGAACTCAACAAGTTCTACCAAGGATAGCATAAGTTAGCTAAAAGCATGTTATAAGTGTTATAAAAGAAGTTTTGGATGAAACAAAAAACAGTAAACCATTAGAAATTACACTGGCTAAATGTATTCATACACCCTCATTGACTGTGGCTAGACATGTGCCAGCGTTAATATGGCTTTTGGTAAAATACGGGCTCCACTGCCTTATAATTAGCTTCCAGTAAGAAAAACTAGGTTCAAGATATTTTCTTTTGCTCAGTGGGTTCTTTTTACAAATGATCCCTTAATTGTCCCTTTTGCTCCCTATACAGCCTCTCTTCTCTACAAGATGTAATGCAATAACACCGAAACCACTTTAGCTGGTTTTAGTTCAATCCATCAAACGGTTATAAAATTTATGCACCGGATATATTGGGTTGGCAAATAATTTTTTGCGGTTTTGTTTGATTGCTTGTCTCACCACGCTTGCCTGAGAACATTGCAAAACATAATATATATGTGCTCGAGCTCATCTATCACATTGTTATCTTCCCTTTTTTGTTTTAAGTAATTTTTCTCAATTTTTAGGATTTTGAAATCGCCAGTTGACCAAAAATAGCACTTTTGCCACCTGCTTCTCGCCACCTTTAATAGTGGTCAAAAAGCCGCCGCAGCTGCTCGTGATATTTGCGACGTGTATGGAGAGGTATCTATACCAAAAAGGACAGCTCAGTGGTATGGTAAATTCAAAAATGGCAATTTTCACGTTCAAGACACCCCCCACACCGGTAGGCCATCCAACTTTGACGAGGACTAACTTCGGGCTTTGTTGGAGGAGGATGGGCGTCAAACCCAGAGGGAATTGGCCCAGAAGATGGGCTCTACTAAGCAGACAATCTGCAACCACCTCATATCCATGAGATTCACTCAAAAATTGGGAGCATGGGTGGCACACAAATTGAATGAAAAACAGAAGGAAAAGCGGGTTTTGTTTGCCACTCAAAATCTTGCTCGCCATCGTGTCACCTAAGGACCGACACCTGCACAGAATTGTCACTGGCACAGAATTTGTCATTGACCAACTGGTCGAAAGGTAGGAGCAGGTCGTAAGCAATAATGGAGAATACATAATTGATTAAGTTGTTGTTATTTTTCATGGAAAATTGCTAAATATTCAATGAAGAAAAAACCGCAAAAAAAATTATTGCTCAACCCAATAATAATTTACGCAAGTTTTGAGTTAGAAGGTTAAGAGTTGTTGATCGGCCTCAATGTTATAGAATCTAGGCTATGTTGTGGTACATAACATGACCTGGAATTACCAAGAAAATTTGTGTCAAAATCACAATCCCACAAACACATTTTTTTGAATTTAGGAGGTGGGGAAACTTATTACAGGAAATACGGTGCAACATCATACCGGCTTTTAGATGTCACCAGTGTTGAGGACAAGAAGACGTGTGTCAAGCGTACAAGCTAAGCACAAACAATTAACCAAAGAAGAAAGGACATATGAAATTGACATAGGATATGATAGCTGGTCATGTTTTTTCCTAATCTTTTTGATATTCTTGAGCAAAAGTACCCATATTTGGAAGAATTGTTTTATTCTAAAACCTCTAAAATAGTAAAATGTCTTCAGGAATTAAAAAGCAGCTTGTTTGCTGAGGAATGGCTGCAAGTAAAGTGGTCGCTGTTCCAAAATGTCGGTATGATACAATAGTACTAAAAAGTTTATACCTTCTCCTAAAACATATATCTTCTCTCATTTTGACTATTTGGATACTTCAGAACAACAAGTACTAAAATGGCTACTTTTGTTCATAAATATCAAAAAGATTAGCAAAAAAGTATGGCCAGATGTCATTTGACCCTGAAAAACTACTCGTTTTAATGGCGTACGAATCTAAAGAAGAATCTAAAGGCTTGAGTATAGCATTCCCCAGCCAGACTTTTCGGGAGCATGAAATAACTTTTTTGGTGAGATAAATCCGAGCAATACTTTTGATAAAAAAGTGCATCTAGAGGCACTTTTTGATCATGTTACCCATATCATGAGTCGAAAAATGTTTGTTCTTAAAAAACCAAAAAAACAATCGGTTTTTTTCATGAAATTGCAGTCGAGAAGCACGAAAAACAAGTTATTTCATGCTCCCCGAAAAGTCTGGCTTAGGGGGATTCTATGCTGTTTAAAGCATTTACAAATACATATAATTTTATGTTACAAAAAGAGTCCTAGAAGCAAAAAAAGTGGTTACGAACAGATGTGTGACTGGAAATGCTTTCGTTAGAGGCGTGAAAAGGCAGGACGAGGGTGGCTGTGAGACCTGCTCATTGAGTTTACCACTTCAGGTCTGCAAAAAACACTTTCTATTAAACTTTTGAAGGAAAATTTTAAAATATAATCTCAAACTGGCCGTTTAGCATTCAGCACATGTTTTTCAAAAGCCCCCCCCCCCCATACTTCGGCGAAACACGAAACATGTTTTGCGAAACATTACCCGAAACATTTTTGTTTCGCGAAACAAGGGTCTCCAAACATCGGGATTTTATGCCTATTTATGGGCTAAAAGTTCGACTTTCGAATCCTTCTTGTCTAGTTTTTGCTGGATATTTCTCTTTTTCTGTTGTTTCCACGATAATGAAAGGTCGGAATACATGGTCACTCATACAAATCTGATGTAACTTCGCCTAATTTCTTGTCAACTGGTAAGCTTGCATTTTGTAATCTTTTCAGCTCAAAAATTTATATTTTCTTAACTTTTTCGACTGGTATATATGAATTCTCGCATCATGCAGCTCGTCAACTCGTCATCTATTTTCTGTTAAAAGTCAGATCTGGCGACATTATCATGGGTTTTTCGGAGCGCTTATCCTTATTTTTGCAGGTCTTTTTTTTCTCTTTTATACTCCCATTTTTACTTCATTATTTTAGATTTCGTAATCCAGAAAGTAAAGTTTGGTGAGTCGGTCAAACAAAAAAATTGGTGTTTGCCATACAAATTCTGTTTTTGAAAATTTCAAATTTTCATTTTGCCTTTCATTCTGCTTTTGATTATTGGAAACACTGATTGCGAGCTGCTAAGTTATGAGTTGGCATATAGCCCCTTTGATTAAAAAATGCCTTTAAAGGCACTTTTTGCCCTGATCATGTAAAGGAAACAAGTACAGTAGTAATCAAGCAGCTTTTTTTGGGAGGGGGTTTATAAAACAATAGCAGTAAATTTATACCCACCCCAATATGGCATATACTCCTCCTAGAAAAGCACCTTTTGCTTATCCAACACATTGGTTTCATACTTTAGGGGGTTGGTTTATGGTGTAGTAGTACCACAAAAGAGTACTTTTTTTAGTTTAGCCAAGTTGCCATATTGGTGGCAGAGTGCCGGTTCGACTGTTAAATAATCAAAAATGTTGCAGACCGGAGACGAATTCTGTCACCGTGGTCTGATAATGAAGACGAGGACCAATTTGCTGACCTGAGTATTAGAAGAGTATTTATATCGGCAGCACTGAGCTGACTAGATGGTTGCATAAGTGTCAGTGGAGCACATGCGGCTGAGGTTGGCAGCAGGAAACGAGCCAATTTTGCAAGTCTTGGGAACTGGTTTTCACCGATAGATGCCCAGAACTCAAGAACATTTCTAAAAATTTCTCAAATACCAAGATTTTGATTGCTTAGACTCACTTTGTTTGATTGGTAGAGAAAGATGTTCTTAGGTAGCAGTCTAGCTCATCATCTTCCGCGGTACAATCCTCCAACCTATCCAGAAATTCGCGTCTTTTCTTGGCCGGCTCATCTAAGATTGGAATTTACTAGGGTTGTCCAATAACAATATTGGGGCCAAGATTGAGTTGAAAATTGAGCCAGTTTTGACTAAGATTGCCAATCCTTGCAAATGTATTCAAAAAATTGCCAGGATTGAAAATTTGAATAAAATTTGGACTCTATGAGATTATTTTATGTTTTCTTCACTGGACTACAAAAAAGGCCTGAAATGCATTTGTTTTTCCAGAATCTTGCTCGGATTTATCTCACAGGTAAGCATGTGAGCGCATCTCTAACTCTCAAGCCCCCTTCATCCCCTTACGGGGGCGACAGTGGCTTGCAGTTGAGATGCGCACACAAGCATACCTGAGACATAAATGACTCGAGAACAAGCTGTGGATGCATGAAAATAGCATGCATGCCAGAGCTTCTTTATGCGGTAGAGCCCAGTTGACAAAACTATGTTCAAGATCTTCTCTTTACCTGAGTGGGTTTTCCTTAGAAAGTGGCCGCTTAATTGTCCCTTCCCATCCCTACACAACCTTTCATAATACAGTAGTGCCGAAAAATAAATGGGTTTATTACAGTCCAAATTTTGCCTCATCACCCGTTAATACAGTGGAGTCATATATTCTCTTCAACTAGGTGCTTTTATTCAAAAAATATCAAATATTTCGGGAAAAGCATGACTAACTGTAGAACAATCCTAGAGCACCGAGAAAAATTCATGCTAGACCTATTCTAAGCTAGAGTCTGAGTGTTAGAATGAAACAACAATTATACACAGACATTTTATAATAAGCCTATAAAGGTATGGCTTCTTGGTACAGCTTAGGCTTAACCGACTGTTTACCTGCATTGGTATGCAGTTGCCGTTCTCTGTTAGGTTTGCTCAGTCCTACTATACTTCTAATGCGACTGTAAACCAGGGATCTGCAACTTTTAAAAGATTTAATGCAAGTCTATTCTCCTCTTTTTCGCCAACAACATACCTTTCTGAATGAGAACACACCAAGTTAAGGTGCCTTAAGCGAGGATTTAATGCTGTTGCTATTTTATGTTCCAACAACATGTTGTTTTCCGTCCATTCTTTGAGTCTCAAACTAGCTGTCTTTCGGACTGTGCTCAGCCATTTAGAGGAACGATTGAAAGACAAGCCAAGACCGGGTACTTGAATGGGTGGAGAGCTTAATTCGGAAGAGAAGTGGTTGTCGGCAGTGGAGTTGGATGTGGCTGCACATGTCGGTTTGGAAGAAGGTTGCGTTTGAGGCAGCGGTTGTGGACTAGCACCGCCCTCCACACTTTCGCCACACAGCTGTTGGCACTCATGGATGAGGGCATACCATTCTGGAAGTATCTGAACAACGATTTTTAATTCTATAGAATTCAAATTATTTGCTTAATTTTGTCGGCGACTGCTACGGGTGTATCATTAGTGGCATCATTGGTAAATGGTACTTTTGGTGAGAAATTTTTTTGGTAAAAAGTTGTTTTGCTAGAGGTACTTTTGTTAAACCCCCCATACTTCGGCGAAACACGAAACATGTTTTTTTAAGTGAATGTTAATAAAAGTTATATACCAAATGAAAGTAGAGAAAACAGGCTTTAAAACAACGCCAAACACTGCCGCTTTTCCTTCCATCATAAAAAAACATGAGTCATTCAAAGTTGCACCAGAATTTTTCTAACACAGGATATAGATGTGTATTAGTTACTCTATTCTTAATTAAACATATCTGCCGAAATTTCAGAAAAGCATTCACAAAGAACAGAGGGGAACGAAGTGAACGCAAATATATTTTTCTTGTGCTGCAATATTTTTGAAACCATTTTTCGGCGTAAATTGGCAGGCTGTAATGGGAAAATATATGCAGATGTGTTTGAATGGGAGAAATTTCACCAAAAGGAATGATAAAAATATGGTTTCAGTTTTTTGGCACTTTAAGAACAATAATTATACTTAAAAAATGGCGGGAGGGGGTCAAACTGAAGAAGTGACCGTTTTTTCCTCTTCTTTACCGTTAAGGCTGTTATTTGTGCAACCCATTTGTACAATTTTTGCCCTTTTTTACCATGTTTTTCTCACTGGACTATGGCAAAAAGAGCCTCTATATTAAAATTTTGTCTTGAAATTGCTTTGAAAAAAATTTTATATCACATTAAATTTTCTTTAATAAAAAAAGTGTTTGTGGCCACCTACACCCTACCACGAGTGCGGGTAGGGTGTGGCTAGTCAGGACAGGCTTCATTAAGTAAAAAAAGTCTAAAATCACCTGTTGAAAATTTGGCTGCTTGGAGTCTTTAAATATCTGAGTTGTTTCATAAAAAGGTTCCAAAAACTGTTCCAAGTCTTTAGCCAACCTCCAGTCAATGGATTGGACTTTTGCTGTCAGGTCTAAAATCATAGGGCTGTAACTTTGCAACTTCAAAACTTGCCAACTCGTAAATTGGCGAACTCGCAAACTTGCTCGCATGTTTAAAAATAAATATTTCTCCAGTAAAAATTAATTATGGGCTTTATTAAGTCTTAATTCAAGTCGCAATGAAACCCATCAATAATTTTTACTAGAGAATTTACTATATTTTTCACGACTGCCAGGGAGTTAAAGAGTTCGCAAATTTATGACTTGGAAAATTTTCGAGTTGCAAGGTTACGAGTTGTCGGTCAGCCAAATTACAGCTTATCACCATCAGAGCTCTCTAAGCCGACACATTAAAAAATTTCGACAAAGATCCTTTTACTTTTGCCCCAATCTTTGTTATTCTGTCTCAATTCTCATATATTGAGCTAACAAATAAGTTTTTGAAAGTGCTCAAGCTGATCTATCACATTGTTCTCGTCGTTTTTTATTTTCACTTATTTTTTTCGATTTCTTTAGACTTTTAAGTGGCCAACTCCGTTGACCAAAAACAGCATTTTCGACAACTGCTTTTGACGCCTTTAATAGGGGTCAAAAAGCCGCCGGGAGGATATGGAGAGGTATCTATGCCAGAAAGATAACTCAGTACTGATATGGTAAATTCAAAAATGGCAATTTTGACGTTCAATACATCCCTCACACCGGTAGGCTATCCAACCTTGACGAGGACCAACTTCGAGCCTTGTTGGAGGAGGATGGGCGTCAAAGCCAAAGGGAATTTTGCCAAGAAGATGGGCGCTGCTCAAGCGACCATCTGCGATCACCTCAAATCCATGAGATTCATTCAAAATTTGGGAGCTTGGGTGGCAGTAAAGACTTCAGCAGAAAATATTCTAATATTCTAATATTCTAGCAAGCAAGTCAAACACGTTGAGTTGGAAAGCGCCCGTAATAATTGCGTAATATTTGCATGTGGGCGTAGCATATTTAGTAGGGTGCTAGGTAAGAGTTTGTCTTGTAAATCGAAACTAACCCTTCAATTTAAACTCATGGTTAAGCAGCATAAGTATTTGTTGGAAGTTCTCTCTCAAAAACTTGATAGTCAAATACACTCTATCTGCATAATCAAAGCGTATGTCCTGAGAAGAGCCATGTTCATCCTGAACAGAAAAGAACTTGTGTGGCAGCGATTCCGACAAGGCGTTCAATCCATTCAATTCTTCTACTATCCTGTAGCAAAGATCTATCAAGGAAAAGATAGGTTCGCTGTTTTGTGGAGCTTCTGACAAGCTTTGACCAACAATCTAAAAAGCAAATTATAGTCAATAATCAACATAATAGCCCTCTTGAGACTGGCTGTAGGGGTTGACCAACAACTCATCATTTTCCAACCAGAAAACTTGTAAACTTAAAAGCATAGGCGACTCTACTCGATTATATCCCCCTCCCCCAATTAACTTATTTTTCTTTATTTTATTTCACGAGCAGGCAAAAGTAGCCCCTATAAAGTGCGCATCAAGTTATGAGTGTACGCCGAACCATGACTTGAGTACACTGGAATTGTTACGAGGTAGTTTAGCCAACTGGGGTTAAATTTGAAAGAGCCCAAAAGTTCTTGGAATATACCTGATTAATAGCTCTGTTGATATTGGTGACCAGCACAACATTCTTTGGCAATTTTGCCACCAGTAAAGGATTCAGCTCAAAGTCTAAAGGTTTTGTCGAATTAATCTCTTTTCCATAAGAAAAAAACAAACCTAAAGTTAATAAAATTGTTTTCGCACTTTCGAGACTGTATTCCATGAGAACTTCCGAGAGCAATTCACCCACATGCTCCAGCCCACATTTCTTCATCCTAAACGAATGAAATGGTACTACTATATTATAACAGTAGAGTCAATGAATATTTAACTACTACGATTCTGACAGACGTTAACTCGACTTTTCACGCAATCAAAGCTAAATATTTTCGACTCTACTGAGTTATACCCCACTTTTCAAAAAAACTTTATTTATTTTTTATTATGCTAATTATAATTGCCCTATTACAAATTTGGTGCCACCTATCAGTAGAAAGTCCATTATTGATGACAGTGACGAGATTCTTGAGATTGGTAGAGGGACGTTTGGAGGCCAACAACAGCCAAAAAGTTTAGGAAACTGGGTGAGAAAAGACTGTAAGGGATAAATAAATATGGAATTTAGTTTTCAGAATTGGATACCTTTTCTATCTCATCACTATCAGGCTCTAGACGTCTACCGAGCACTAGTTCGGAGGATTCCTCAAGAAGAATAGGGGCTGAATTGGGAGGGGAAGGGAATAAGAGGAGGCCACTAATTTGAAAGGTCATTCACCCGTTTCCCCCTACTGGTACAGGGCAAAAAGGTGCCTTTAGAATACACTTATTTCTAAAGAGTATTGATCGGATCCATCTTGCAGGTAAGTCTGTGTGCACATTTCCAACATCTCAAGCTTGCACATCTCAAGCTCCCGTCGTCCTCTTACGGGCGCGATGGCGGCTCAAGCCAGGCCCGTCCAGCGGAATGGCCGACGGGCGATTCTCGAGCGCAGGTCAGCTGGGCAGGGACGTGCGTCGAAAATCGCGAATATTGTTGGCCCAGACCACTGAGCACCTCCAAAAACTTGTCAAGAAGAAGTGTAGAGGGGGAAGATGGTGTAGACATGCAGACACACAAAACTGTAGCAAAACACCAATTAGTGCCATTAATGGCACATCTTTCATTGGACTTAATGGCGACACCTCCCTTTAGAATGGTGGAGAAGGGCATGAAAGCATTTAGTTATCAGAACACAGCTATGGGCAGCACAGCCAGTATGGCGACTGGTCATGCAGAATCACCTGTTCACTT
>BBSZ01000108.1:0-10706 GCA_000981365.1 Subanguina moxae | reverse complement strand
GCCAAATATTTTGTCTTTCTTTTTAATTTGGGGGGGGGGGGTGTGAGCGTATTATATTTCTTTTTTGCATACCGTATTTACTCTATTAAGCGGGCACCCTCTAATAAGCGGGCACACTAGCTAATGAATTTGCAGCTCTTCTTGAGTCGTTTGAGATCTATTTCATTGTGTTTCCCAATAAATTTTGAATTATGATACGAGAAAAGGCCGAAAATTAAGTGGGCACTCTCTAATGAGCGCGCACCCTCTAATAAGCGGACCCCCTAGCAAAGGGTCGAAAAATAAGCGGACATGCCCGCTTAATAGAGTAAATACGGTAATACAGTAGTAACACCTGTTGATTGTGCAGCTAGATTCTTATTTAATTTCACATCTGTCTCGAGACGAAAATTTCTAGCATAAATTCTACCGCAGGATGAAAAAAAGAACTGGCAATATTTGTGTGCATAACAACCATTAAACTGACTTGTGTGTTGTCCTTTCATGTGCCGACATTATTAGTAAAAAAAATCAAATCACTTTTTTCCCAGCTCAAAAACACCTTCTTTCATTTATTTAGTTTTGCTATTATCTGTTAGCAATTTTCATTAATCTTTTAAAAGAGAGTTTACTCTAATTTTGACGCACCGTGTTCAGCAGTGATTATCTTTACGTGAAGAACGTAATTTGACGAAAGATTTTACCGTTTGTCCCGAAAGTTTGGAATGGAAATTAAAAATGACTTTCTTCTCAATACCTAAATTGAAACATTATGTTTTTGGTACCATTTGAAAGCCTCATTTCTGTTCTTTCGATTGGTTTATTGTTTGTTTTTTTCACAGCAATAAAATTTATGTTTTAGAATGGCCGATCTAAAAGTAGATATCGTGCGTCTTTTGTAAGAGAGGAGAAAGTTACTGAAATTGCTTGCGTTATGAACGTTCCATAACCAATCGTTTCAAAAGACATCAAGCTTTTTCGTGAATCGAGTCGTAATATAAGGGTGTTCTGTGCTACGTAAGTCGATTGCTGCGCTGAAAGCTTCGTTGGGCAAAGAATGGGTTGATATTCTACAATAAGTGTTTCAAAAAGCCACTGACAACTCCCCAAAACGACTATGTAAATGTATTGCAGCTGGTGGTGGACATTAATAACCTTTGTATACCAATTCAAAGAAGAAAAGTAGGGCTTTTAAATGGTACCAAAAGCATAATGTTTCAATTTAAGTACTGACGAGAAAATTAATTTTTATATAGCCGACCGAGCCTGATCTTCAAATATTTTTAGTTGGTGACATGCTGAAAGGCAAATCTCGTAAATGGTTGTTTGCCTGCTTGTTTTTCTGCTGCTCTTGGTTACCGACAATTACTTCTGCCATCCAGCCTACAGATGAGGAATTTGTTGCGCTAGAAAAAGAAATCAGACTGGCTTTTGAATCGCATAAGCAATGCGAGTAAATGTTTATTAAAATTTTTTTTACGACAATCTTTTAGATGTGGACTTGCCACTCGAGACTTCTGAACTGTTGTGCAAATGCTCAGACATTGGGTGTGACAAGGAAATTGTAGAGATTGCAGGAGCTCACTATGCAGGCATTTGTCGGGCTCATAAAGGTGGCTTATGCAAAAAGAGCATGCAAATCGGCGCTGATGGACACATCAAGGATGCAGCTCTCTCGTCAGTTTTTACTACAGGGTGACGCGAGAAAATAAATTCTCTTGCCCTCTAGCACTACCAACCAAGTGTTACACACTAAATTGTAGGGCAGCTTCTAGGCACTAATATGAGCATCAAAATAATCAGGCACAATGTTCGATATTTTCCTGCATCTTAAATGTTCTTGTCCTCAAGCTGCCCTGTCATCTATTGCCATTGCCAAAGGGTCTAAAACAACAGGGGCACTATAGGTACCCATTCGTCACTAGGGCCGACTTTTTTGCGTCACAATAAATTTTTTCCAATAAATGTATTTATTGGAATTGCTTTTGTATGTTTTTCTTTATTTAGATGCGTGATGGCCAACAATCTTCTTCCGCCTGAGCGTCCTTTTGTTTGTCAAAGTGTGAAGGGCTCGAGATTTGCGCAGAAAGTTCAATGCTGTTCTAATGCTTCTTTTTGCAATTACATGGAGGTAAATTACATTTTTTATGTGGTAATTTTTATGTGGTAATTTTTATGTGGTAATCATCAAGGAAATAACTGCTGAAACTCTTTGCCTTTTTTTTGTAGATAACATTCTCTGCTCCGGACACCTCTTTTCATTGGTATATCATCATGGTGTTTGTGGCTGTCTTCTTCTCCGCAGTAGGACTGGTTGCCGGAATCTATTGTTGCAGCAATCGCTCTAAAAGTCTACTACGCAACTACATGGCTCAAATTACCGGCAGTGGAGAGAGAGACAAGTAGGCATTTTCTTTCATTTTTTTAATAGACAGTACTTTTGTGTTTTTACAGATTCGTGCCTGTTAGTGAAGGATGCACGGTTGGTTTTTTTTTCTGTAGCAAAAGTAAAAGCTATGAAGTTAGGATCGTCGTAGCGTAAGGATCTTAATTCTAATAAAGTATTGTTTTATAGCCTCCAGACTATCGAAACCTTCTGTCATGGAAATGTCCGTGGCGTCGAGGTAATGGCAACCGCCTCTCCAGCCATTTTGGTAATAGTGCAAAGGGTGACTCTAATCGTCTTGAGAAGCTACTAGACGACCTCGAAGTGACTATGTCGACTGGAAGTGGAGCTGGTGATTAATTTTTTGAAACGATTAAAAATATTTAAGCAAACAAATTTAGGCATGCCTATCCTGGCTCAACGCACCATTGCAAGGCAAATTGAGCTGCGGGAGTGTATTGGCAGAGGCAGATTTGGAGAAGTAGGAATTAAATGTTTTCGACTGGCTTTGGTTTTGTAAAATTTTGCTTTTTCAATTTTTACTATGTGTCTTGGGTAAAGTTTTACGCTGAGTCCTATTATCTACTCGAAATGGCTTAATTTTTTCTCATTTTATTCGTTTTTTTTTTATGTTTAGACGCTTCGAAGTTGAGGAATTAAGCTGTAAATTAGCAACCGTCTCCGCCATGTTATGCTTTTTCTCTATGACAAAAATGAAAGAGATCAAGAAAGTCTTTTTGCTGGTTAAAGTTCACCAGCAGTAATGGTGGATGCCAAACTTGCTCGCTCAATGCCAAAAGGATGCTCAAGAGGATATGGCGATTGAAATACTGGAACGATTTGAAGGAAATCCTGTCTTGTTCAATGCGATTCTAACTAAACCTACGTCAAGCACGAGGACGTCCTCCGCCGAAAAAGATGGGTCAAGTGTGGGCTAGCTTTTCCCCCCAAAAATGCTACACAGGTGCTATGTGTTGTTTGAATAATGAATAAAGCTGAAGTATTTAAATAACCAAAATTGAGGAGAACTAGCTCAATTAAGCAATTCTGAGTGGATAGTCGCACTCAGCATTTTACACAATCTTCTTAAAAGCCTTTTATTTGCAGGTCTTCTTAGGAGAATGGCGTGGGGAAAAAGTGGCTGTCAAAATTTTCCTTTCGCGCGACGAAACTTCCTGGCAACGAGAGACTGAGATCTACCAAACCAACATGTTGCGTCATTCAAATCTGCTCCGTTGGATTGCTAGCGACAATAAAGGTTTTGCCTAGATTCCTACGCATTTTGTCTACTTTTATCTTCATGTTTAGACACTGGAACTTGTACTCAGTTGTGGTTGATTACTGAATACTTGCAGAATGGCTCGGTTGGTATAAAATTTCATGAAATAAACTTACATGACAACTGTTTTAATCAACAGGTCTGCGACTATCTGGAACGCTGTGAAATGAACCCTCTGTTGGCTGTTCAATTTATACGAAGCATTGCGCATGGACTCTCCTATCTGCATACTGAAGTTCCTGGAGTGGCCAATCGTTGCTGTAAGCGTTAGAGCAAGTCATTTATAAATTTTGAGTCGTAAACAGTTTATCAAAGTAAGTCGCTAAACCGCCAAAGTTTTTCCTAGCTCCAACACTGCCGATCACTAAAATTCGCCAAGTTTTTGGCTTGGAGAGTGGCTAGCGTCTCATAATTTTTTGTAATTTTTTTGCTCAACGGGATGTGGCAGTTTGATTGCATAAATGAATTTTTCCCAAGCCTTTTTAGTTTGTGATTCTTTGACAAGATTTTTTCTCTTCAATACTGGGGGTCTGCCGAAGAAAAGGGCACCTGACATGTAAATCAAAAAATGTCAAGAATTCACAAATTCAAAAGGTTATGGCAAGAAGTTAACCATTAAAAGAGAGTGTCAAACTCTGTATTATGTTCAGTCAAGCCGGGCATTGCTCATCGAGACATAAAGACTCGCAACATTCTTGTTAAAAATGACATGACTTGTGCAATTGCTGACCTCGGGCTGGCTGTTCGCTGTGTCAACGGCCAAATTGATCTTCCAGAGCACACCTACAGAGGTGGGACAGCTGTAAGTTTTTCTTGATCAAATTAGCGTTTGTTTAAAATTCCAATAATGGTTCTACCACAAATTCGTGGGGTCATCTTTTGTAGCAAAACTTATAGAGGCTGTTTTTAGCGATACTTGGCTCCAGAATTCTTGTCAGAAACTTTTGTGTCAAGTTGCTGTAAGTTTTCCTTTACATGTTTTGTAGAATATATATTGTAATTGCAGTCAACTCCTACCTTCAAATGGATGTCTACGCGTTTGCATTGGTGATGTGGGAGATTGCTAGAAGAGTCAAGTTGCCAGTCAACATGGAAAGTCAGCCGTATGAAGTACCCTACTACGAATTTGTGCAACGAGAGCCAGAAATTGAAGACATGCGGCAGTGTGTTTGCACAGAGCAGCATCGTCCAACCATACCGAATGAATGGCTTAAGAATCCGGTGAATCGTTTTTCTTTTTAACTAAACTCTTTCGCAAGTGTGGTGTGTGTCGAGCATTTTTGCCGTTTTTGAACGGTCACAAGGGCCATACTTACCCAAAATAAGGGGGTTATATGGTAAGCTAAGTCTGCCCGTGAGACAAAAGCGTATTCAAGATTTGACCTGGGCGAAAAATATGGCTGTGTAAAGAGGGCAGAAATTCGTGAACAAACATATGTTTGCATATTTTCTAGGTAATGAACGAGCTAACACGGATAATGTGTGAAAGTTGGTCGACGAATCCGAATTCTCGGCTGACAGCACTCAATATTCGCTACTCTCTCGACGCTCTGGTAAAGAAAGAGGCTTTAGAAATAATAACCTGAGTGTTAACGAGTTCAATGAAGTGTATTTTTTTGAGTAATGCTACTCTTTGTTAGCTGACTTCATCTCTCGTCCCTTTGGTCATTTCCTATCCGGTGGTGGCAGAACTGATTGTCTTTATTGCTTTTTTGGCTAGAAAAGCAGGCCAAATAACTTACTTACTTGGTATAGCATAGAGCAGTTTTGCCGAATTTGTGTATGCATACATGTTCTACAATTGATCTCTCTATTTCCTCCTAGTATACCTTATCCTTTTTAATCATGTTTTTTCCTAAATTGTGATGAAACTAGCTGTTAGAAATATTTTTTACGTTGTGCAAATTGATTAGTCAATTATTTGTGTTAAATTTTATAAAACAATAGCAAAAAATTTGGACGCTAGTGCAGTACGATCTTCAGCTCAAAATCCTCACTCTCAAAAGTTTCAAAAAGTTTTACCAATCCTTTTAACCAATTTTTTGTATCCGCAACAAGAAAAGCATACTTGCAACAAAAATCACCTAGGCTTAGGTTTACCTTAGGCTTAAGGTAAGTTAGCCTAGGTTAGCTGAGATCCTTAGGCTTTGAGTAGGTCATTTTAGGTTAGCCGAGGCCCAGTGTAATACCTAGTTTCACCTAAGGTTAGTGGTTTACAGCTAAAGTATGCTGGTCTACGCTAAGCCTAAGGGTTTTTGGGCGGAGGTTTGCTGCGCTTGTAGTACCACCTTTTTTTGCAAATTGACGGCATTCTTTTCTATCAGTAAAAAAGTAATAGTAGAGATGTTTTTAGAAGGTCTCTCTGTATAGCTGAATAAAAATTGTATCCTTTTGTTGTTTAACAACGCAGTGGTTACCTTTTTATCCGACAAGATAAATGCTTTTATCAATTCACTAATCAAAGAAAATAAAGGTTTTTTAAAGATTGCACATGTATGCGAAAAGCAAAAGACGTCGCGTGGAAAAGCTGGTTGAGAAGTATGCGCAACGAAGGAATATAGAGGACGGTCAGGAGGAGGAAGAAGATGATTTGTTTAATTGTCCAGCTTCTTGTTCTTTCTCCCCCATTTCTTGTGTTCCGGGTGTTTTTTCTGTGGATGGTTTGATCGAAGGATTCGACTTGCTGCAAAGGTTTGCAAATTTTATTTTTCATAGATTTTGAAGTTTTTTTTTCGTGGGGGTGATTTTGTTGTGGGTATTTTTTCTTGTAGGTCAGCCTAGGTTAGTCGAGATGCTTTGGCTTAGGGTGGGCCAGTAAAAGCTAGCCGAGACCCTTAAGCTTAGGGTAGACTACCGTGGACTAGCCGAGGCACAGTGCATAAACTCTTACAGCCCTAATCCTTACTCTTGAGCATAGAACTAAGCCATAGGCTTAGGATAGGCTAGCTCAACTCCAAGCCCCGAGCAACCCTAAGGGCTGGTGGGGGCCTTATAAAAAGCACCTTTAAAACCTAAAAACACGTTTCTATGTGTTCAAAGTTTGAAAACAAAAAGCGGTAGTTTTAAACTTAAAAATGTTCAATTAAATGCATTTTCCATGTTTTTTACCTCATTTAGGTATTTCGCGGATCTTGCACCAAGTGTTCTTCCCTTGGTCCAGCCACATCTGCTAGGCAACGAATTAAAACTAATTAGTGGAACAAAGGGCAACAAATCTCGCAAAATTTCATGCTTACAAGAATGGAGTAGTTTGAAACCAAAGTTGGAGAAACTATGTCCTATTATGTTGCCGTTTGTTGCTCAAATTGTGGAGACCGATGTATCAACTGCCCAATGCACATCAAAGCAGATAAAATCAGAGGTTGGATCAACTTTTGGGTTGTAAGAATTTCCTATTTCTCGTCACATTTAGTCAGCTGTCGCTCAATTGCTTGTGAATGGACAAACTCGACAACATCTGATCCAACTAAAGGTGCGCAACAAGGAAAGGACAACAGTAACTGCTTGTGCATTCTCTCAAAACTTGTTGGCTATTGGTTTAGTGGATGGCACCATCTTTCTCTTTGATCTAGCCAATTTGCCGGAGAATTTCGCTGAGCCGTCTTTGGTTCAATTGGATGCTAATGGCTTCACAGCTGTCAAGAGGTTAGACAGTGTTGCCGTACTATAGCCACTCACCAATCGTTTTTAATTCGTAGTGGAGGCTAATTCCTCTGGACTCTGGCGGAGGCCAGAGGCGAAGGAATATTTTTTTTTGGGCGAAGACTGGAGGGGGGAAACAATATTTAAGTGATTGATTTTTTTTGAGAGGGGGAAGGTATACAATAGAGTCAGGTTAGACTTTTTTTACTGGCATACCTCACTATCATATGACTAGTAAGGCTGGGTATAACTGTTCTTTTAGGAAGAGAGTCTATATTCACAGGAATAGAGTCAACAGGATACTTTCGCTTGCATTTCTCAAAGATGTATTTGTGTCCAATGATCATGAGGGTGTTATTGCACTCTGGGATGGCTCAAATGGAGCGGTTCTACGCAAATTTTTAGTACCTATTTGGCATAAAATTACTTTGGTATATAAAAAAATGTAAGAGCTTCAGACTCGCAACACTTTTTGCTATGACATTTCCCTATGCGACCAAATGGAAAGCACCGGACTATTTCTGTCCGCTCATGGGGATGGGGCAGCCAGACTTTGGATGATCGATCGAACCAACTATTTACGGCTGTTGGTGCACGACTATCCGGTTAAACAGGTGTGTATTTTTATTGGGTGGCGTTGTTTTTGTTAAGCACTTCTAATACGCTGAATAACGCTAATAACTCTAATACAATAGGCAAACTATTTTCCGCCTCTCTTCTTTACAGAAGATCAGTTTTTTTGGAAAGTCGACAATTTCCATATTTTGCTTTGGGAGACCAAGATAAGCAACACCAGGTACTAAACTTAGGCGTAAATCTGAGCCTTAGGTTTAGGATAGGGCAGCGTAATTTAGCCGTAAGCCTTTAAACCTAGGTGTACAGGGTGTACGCTGAGTCTCAGCTAACCTAGGTTGGCCTAACCTAAGCCTAAGGGTCTCGGCTAAACTAGGCTGGCCTACCCCAGGCCAAAAGCTTAGTTGTATGCCTGAGGTCAGAAAATACTATTTTTTAGGTTTTTTACCTTGGTCCCCCAAGACAAAACATGGGAAATTTCGACTTTCCAAAAACCGATTTTCTGTGACTAGAAAATGTGAAGATTTTAGCGTATTAGAAATGCTTAGGAGGGTCTAAAACAACAGGGGGGATCAAGCTCTAAAATCGATACTTATTCTAAGTTAGGGTCGGCTTTTTTTATTAACTTTTGCTGTTTAATGCCGAAGAGCCTAATCAAAATCTCTGTGGTGTGATTCAGGCCATAAACCACCAAAATTAAATAATTAATTTAGAAATAAATTTGAGTGCTTTTTGAGGTTGCTCTAAGAAGTGAAATTGCTGCCACTTCTACCGAAATTGAGCGTGCTGTTAGAATATGGGTAAATGCTGCTTTTTCTTTTCTAATTTGTCCGTCTATAATCTAGCCTTTACTCCCCCCTAAGCTACTACTATTTTGGCCTCTTTGTAGCGAAACTGTTACTTAATAATGATCTTTTAATCACATTTCTAAAAAACCGAGTTTTGGGGGGGCATATAATTGAGTAGCCTATAATCTCCTTTCCGAAGCGTCTATAATGTAGGAGCCTGTGTATTTGTAGGACATCAACACGGGCAAAATGCTCAGAGTGCTGGAACAAATGGATACACACTGTTGGGCAATTAAGTTTGTGAATGAGAAAAGAGTTTGGGCAATTACAGAGACAGGAGTCATGTATTTGTCCGACATCTTCTTAGCCTCCACATTGGCCAAGCAGAAATTGGACATGGCACCGAAGGCAAGGCTCACCTCTTTGTCGATTGGACTCGACAACTCACTCATTCTCCTGCTGGGAACTAACTCTTCCAAGATGTTTTGTGTAGACTTGAGTTGTCAAGAGCTAGAACAAGGTATGCTCAAGGTCAACTGTTTGATTGTGGATAACAAATTGCTAGGAAGTTGTCCAATGTTGGCAGCTGAATGGTGTGCTGTAGAGAAAAAAATCTCCATTCTAGTTGGGTAATGGCCATTGTGTTTTGTTTATTTAATTTAATAAATTTTCATATATTTTGATTTTTGATGTGAAAAACAGCTAAATCAATAAGCTATGACCTCCATATCTTGTTTATGTTCATGTGACGAGTATCGGGTGACGACCAGACAGCCCAGTCGATTGGTTACAGTCGATTGGTCGACTGTAGATCACGCCAATCGACTGTAGATCACAACCCTAACGGCGTGATCTACAGTCGATTGGTGTGCTCATCAGGCTGCTGTGGCACAACAAAATTTTAACTATGTTTACATAAGGCCGAAACACGAAATTCAATGCTACAAAAATCCATGCTTGAAGGAGGTGTTTAAAGGATGAACAAAAATCAAGTTTACCAAATGTTTTTGTATGTGATTCTTGTTTCAAGTTGAAAAAACCTCCAATAAATCGAAATAAATACCTGCAATTCTACAACCAGGTTGTGATCTGCCGTATTCTTTCTAGTAGAGCGTCGGTTGAAAAAGAAGTGCTCTATAGGATTTTATACAAAGGCCTAGGAAAGGTGCAGAAGCTAAAAAAACCGTATTTGGATGAGCATAGGTTGTTCTTTTCAAATTGGATGCGCTATATTTTTGATGTGAAAGACAGTTGAATCAATAATGTATGACTTCTTTAGCTTGTTTACCTGGTTTTTGTGCCACTCCCTCCATATCTTGTTTATGTTTATGTGAGGAGTATCGCGTGGTACAACTAGAAAGCCTAGTTAGCCCATATATACTCGTAGCAGAGCTTTTGCTAACATCATTTGCCATTACTTTGACTGGATATGCAGCCTTGTGTTGACTTTAATGGTTATATTTATGCTCTCAAATGCTAGGTATATCTTTACCCAGTAACACCACCACTATTTGCCATAGTTGTATGGCAATACTTTCTTTTTACAATAGCCATATGAGTTTTCCATTGTTTTTTGCAATAAATTATTTAGTGTTGGCCAATCTACAATAGAATTAGTCGTGGATACAGCAGACCCGACTGGCTGACCACATCAGCCAGTCTCAGAGGCTGGTTGTATCCAAGGCGGGCTTTGGATACTGAAACTTGGAAGGGAGATGGAATAATAGGAGGCCACTAATTTGAGAGGTCATTCATTCGTTTGCCCTACTAGACCAGGGCAAAAAGTGCCACTAGATGCTTTGATTCCTCAAGAGTATTTCTCGGATTCATCTCGCAGGTAAGTCTGTGCGCGCATCTCTAACTCTCAAGCCTCCGGGGGCTCGGCAGGTTGGAGTTGAGGTGCACACACAAACATACCTGAGACATAAATCATTCGAGAACAAGCTGTATAGGTTGCGCCACTCTGCAAATAAGTGTATTTGCTTAATGTATGCCTTTTTTGCCTCCATCTATACTTGGGTGTAATTATTTGCCTGTCTGACAAGGCAAGCTACTCAAA
>BBSZ01000107.1:0-13236 GCA_000981365.1 Subanguina moxae | reverse complement strand
AATCCCAATGCTTCGCGCGACAATTTTGACGAAACACTGCTTCTGCTATATACGACGCAATATAGTGATATCTGGTCCTATAAAGTTTCTTCATCTTGTGTTTTATATGTGCCCAAGAACCAGAACTCTAACCCAAAACTGAAGATCAGAACAAAGGAGAAGATTACCCAAGACCGGAGCTAGAAGACGACAGAGAAGAGAGCCGGAATTTTCAACCCAAAACTGAAGATCAGAACGAAGGAGAAGATTACCCAAGACCGGAGCTAGAAGACGACAACAAAGACAGAGAAGAGAGCCAGAATTTTTTTGAGCCAAGAGCCTTCTGATTTGTTCATATGTACGCGCAGCGGAGTTCCGTTTTCGAGTATCGTTCTGAAATTTTGATTGCATTAGTTACACAATGATAATAAAAAAACTATAACCTAGTAAATGATAAAAAACAACTATGATCTACAACAGGAAAGAACAAAAAAACAGCAAGGGGGCGCAAGGCAAAAAAAGCAGCCAATTCTATACTAGAGCCAAAATTTTTTACAGCTCAACCACCCATATAATTCGGTACTCACAGCATACTCTATAGCAATATCATGTGGTTAAGTCCAGCAGTTTGGCTCTGTGCAATGTGTACTTCCTGACAAACTTTTTTTCAAATGCCTTCTGTCACGATTTCATCATTTTCTCACAAAATTTTTTTTGGAAATTCCCTCCCATCCCAAACTTTTTGCTAGTATCCTTCCAGCATGTAATTTTACAAGAGGGAGACCAACCCTAATCTAGAGTAAAAAATGAAGAAAAATGAGAGAGTCATAACTGTTTCGAAAAGCAGAAATTTATTGGGATGCCCTGTACTTACTCTATTCTTTTTAGTGCTCAGACCTGCCCAACTAACGGTCACAAATCGACAGCAGTTAGCAGGTTGAATTCCGTCTTCATTGCCAAAAACTTAAACACCGCTGACGACTACGTGATTTCATCAGCTGTTAGCCAAACAGGAGTTAGAGAGGGCACAGAGCCACACCAAACACACCAACAACCCTATAAAAAAGCTGCCAATGGTTGCAGTCAACAGGCTTCCTCGCCATCTTCTCTCCGTACTTCTTACAGTTATTCTCAGCAAGTTAAAGCAAATGTCTACAACAATGCTAAACAAGCAAACTTAAATGGCCAGAAAAGTGGGGGAAGAGTGGAGAATATCCAGCCACAGTGCGTGCACATCTATGACGACACCCCTCACGAGTTTGTCAACCCCAACCCCTACTATTCGCATTTGTATGATGAAGTGCCCTCGCCAAACCCTTCCATTGGACGTTTTCCACACAATAATAAACAGAATGGAGTGAGGTCACCTATTTTGTCGTCTACTCATTCTGCCAAAGATGACAGTGATTCAGAAGAGGAAATGAGAATGGTGAGAGTCTTTTAAGTCTTCTTATAGCACTCGCCTCCTAAGTTCAAAAAACCTATACCCTAAGTATCCACAATAAGTATCCAGAAAGAGGCCAAAAATAACTTATTATTTTACAGAAAAATATTCGCCATCCGCCACCAAGAAAGCCGAAAAAACGGGTCAACGGTAGCTTCGCTGCCTCTAATGACTCCACCACTTCCGGAGGACCTGCCAGTCTGCCAGCTTTGCCTTCCTCCGGCTACCAGAGCCAAAACCATAGCGCCAACAGCACAGCCTCCAGCAGTCCTACAGCCCATATAGACTCTTCCTGCTCCACCCTTCATAACATCCACAACAAAAGCAGTGTTTTGAGGTGAATATGTTAAAAGTGAGATGTAAAATTATTAAAATACATAATACCCCTTGTTGCCACACTCAATTTTTCCTTTCCTCTCTTCTTTGTTTTTTAAATCACTCAATTTTAGGGTGTCTAGACCAGCAATAGCCGTGGCCAATCCGTTGTGCTTGCCATCAGGCAACACGTCTCCGCAACCTATTAGACAGGCAAATGTAGGTGTATGGAGACCTCCTGCTCCCATAGAACTGTCTCCAGCCATTCCCAGAACAAATCCATACGTGGGCTCTAGACCCATTGCTTCAGCTAGGAATGGCCCCAGTACAGTTAATCCTTCTACAGTCAATCCTGTCACAGTTAATCGATTGATAGTGACGAAACCGTCCAGCAGTCTGGCTGAAATTGTAACCAACAGTCCACAGTTGGAGAAAACTGTAGACAGTCAGAACTTGCCATCTTCCACTAACCCACTGTCGATGGTCCAACCGATCTCTACAAACGACCTGGTGGAAATGAGCGAAAAAAGTTGTTCCGATCCGACCAACGAAAGTGAAGTAGGCTTTTGATAGAAAGCACTTTTTAGACTTTTTTTATAATTTATTGGGTTGACTAATAATCAAGGATCGTTTTTCAAAACATTTTTGTTCAACGCAAAGTAAAATAACATCAAAAACTTGTTTAAATGATCATTCTGGAGCATATTCACCGTCTACTTCAATAGCTGGTTCCCATTTGCTGGGTAGACGATCGATGCTACGGGCAAAAAATGGCAATCTTTGGAGGCAATCCACGCTTTGATGTCGGCCACAAGCTCATCCAAATAGGCGTAAACTTTGTTCACTTGCCAGTTCTTTACAGAGCGGTTAACGTGGTAGTCTGTGGAGGCCTCAGTAGGAGAATATGGCGGATGAGGCAGCAGATCCCATCCCTTGTCTTTGATCGATTGAACCACGCGACCCTCGTCAAGGTGGAACACAATGTGGTTCTTGTTGCGCGGTATCCTCGAGGCAATGTCGACACAAATCTACATGCATTTTTAATCAACTAAATAGTGAGGAATATTAATATGGAAAGAATCTAAACAAAACGCCAATAGTATGGAAATAAACGCGCGCAAATGAAACGATCGTTAATTATTACTCAACCCAATAGTTTGTTCTTTTTAGGTGATAGAGTGCCAAAAACGCCAAATTCAGAAGTTGATGAGAGAGAACAGCGAGTTAAAGAAAGCACTGGCCAATAGAAACTCTGATGCAGCCAGCATTAGCAATAGACAAGTAAGATAACAAAGTTACTAGAATTTTTGGAAGTGGAATTATTCTACACTTCTTACAGGAGTTAACAGACAGCAGCACAGGCTCTTTTGACTCCCTCAACTCGCTTAGAAATGATCTCGTGGGAGTCGCCAAACACTCCTCCTTAGATGCAAAAGCCAATGCAGAAGTTGTCTAAAGCATAATTTTTTGGGAAACCACCCGATCATTTCTTCCTTGTCCGCTTAGAAATAGCAACTCTATTGGGGTTAGTCCGGTAAAGCTCAAAAAATATTTAGCTGAATTCCATGTTTATTTTTGCATCATGCCCTAATTCTGTGATTAATTTCTTTTTTGTTGCTCCTAAATACGCGTCTTATTTAACTTATTGTGTTATAGCAGTAATTATGCTTTGAATAGTTGTGTAAATCATGCCTCTTATTCAGATAACATCTTCGTCAAGGAGGCTATTTGTGTGTAGTCTGTATAATTCTATCTTTTTTCTGTATAGATGGCCTAAAATCTGCTTGCGTATAATTGTTTGAAGTTTACCCCCCTCGGTTAACTATTTACAGTTAACTATGTTTACTGTACATAGTGAGCATTCAACTATTTACAATTGGCTGAATTGCGTGTAAATAGTTGAACATATAGTTGATGTAGTGTTTTAACTGTTTACCACTATCAGCTACTCACAGTCGACTGTATATTCGCTTCCTCATCTGCTCGTATTCCCAAACTAAATTTTGATGTTGTTACAGCCGTACCTCACATTGAAGAGATTGGAAATATTTTTTTATTTTCTTCTGTTTAGTGTTCACAACTGAAAGGGCTTTACTTTTCAATAATAAAAAAGAATATATGTCCTCAATTGATTGTGTGCAAACAGAAAAGAAATTCGAAATCAATGAACTCAACATTCTATCAGCTTCGCTTTTCCTTCTGTTTTTCATTCAATTTGTGTGGCACCCAATTTTTGAGTGAATCTCATGGATTTGAGGTGGTTGCAAATGGTCGGATGAGTAGAGACTATCTTCTCGGCCAATTACCTTTGGATATGACGCCCATCTTCCTCCAACAAGACCCGAAGTTGGTCCTCGTCGAAGTTGGCTGGCCTGCCGGTGTGGGGGCAGGGGTGTCTTGAAGCTCAAAATTGCCATTTTTGAATTTACTATACAGTCGACGCTCGATATAACGACCACCACAAAAAGTTCGTTCCACAGCTGGGTCCGACCACTTTTTTACTTTAAAATTGGCAAAACATGTCAAAAATTGAGGGAAAAAAATGGTCGGACCGAGCTGTGGATCGAACTTTTTGAGGTGATCGTTATATCGGGCGTAGACTGTACCAGTATTGAGCTGTCCTTTCTGGCATAGATGCCTCTCCATACACGTCGCAAATATCCCGAGCCGCTACGTCGGCTTTTTGACCCTTGTTAAAGGCGTCAAGAAGCAGGTGTCGAAAGTGCTGTTTTTGGTCAGCGAGGCTGGCCATTTCAAAATCCTATAAAATTAGTGAAAACAGAAA
The DNA here is from genome assembly GCA_000981365.1 of Subanguina moxae. Classification (NCBI taxonomy): domain Eukaryota; kingdom Metazoa; phylum Nematoda; class Chromadorea; order Rhabditida; family Anguinidae; genus Subanguina; species Subanguina moxae. The sequence goes on along the minus strand of BBSZ01000107.1, from coordinate 8,713 downwards.
GCGACGATAACAATATGATAGATGAGCTCGAGCGCTTTCAATTGCTATAGTATGCTTTGCAATGTGCTCAAGAAAGAATGTTGAGGCAAGCAGTCAAACAAAACTGCAAAAAATTATTTAAAAACCCAGTATTTTGATGTGTTTTTCCACTAGTTGTGAGGAGTATTTATATTGTTTACACATTGCTTTCACAGCTTTTTGTGTTAGCAAAGAGACCAAATACAAAAGCGGTAGTTTAAACAGTCAAACATCAATTTATTTTTTTTTACGCCTACCATAAAAATTGGGTAGCTGGTAGGGTTACCAGTTACCTAGGTAAAATAGCGAGTAATGACTAATTTTCTTATGGTATGTATGTATATTTGCCGGATACCCGAGTAGAGTTGACCAAGTAAGGTTACTCGAATGAACCTAACCTCTTTTTGCGGAGGCGTTAATTAAAGAAGATGCGGTAACTATCGTGGAAAACATTGTCTTGTTTGCAAATTTAAAATCTTGTCACGAAATTATTTCTCTAGAAAAGAAGACATCTGCTATGTCCAATTTGAAGAAGGAAGAGATGTATGACGAACTGCTTTTTGATGGCTCAGATGATGTAGATGGTAACGAGCAGATGTCTGGCTCCGGCGACAATGTAAACTGCCTTTCTAAATATATTCATTCAGTTTTATTAATATTCTTGCCCTTTTTCTAGGATTATGATGACATCAATAAGCGTATAAAGCAGATCGAAGATGAAGCCAAGAAAATTCGGGAGATGCAAGTCGAAGTCGAGAAACAGTTTACTACCAACGCTTCCACCGCATCGGGAAGTCCTCTTGTGCAACCGGGCTTGACATTTGAAGAGAAAACGTTGATTGATGCTCGCTCCGTTTATGTGGGAAATGTAAGCTTGTTCTTTCCTCTGCCTTTGTAGTCAGAATTTTCTATATTGGCTTTTTGCGATTTTTCTTGATTGAGAGTAGGAAATATTAGAGCTGGTTAACCGTGTAGCTTCAGGTCGACTACAGCGCTACTCCAGATCAGCTTGAAGAGCATTTTCGTGGGTGTGGAGCAATTGAACGTGTTACTATTCTCACGGACAAGTTTTCGGGTCATCCAAAAGGGTTAGTGCCTCAATTAATTGGTATGAGCTCCCAGTCATTTCATATGTTCAGCTTTGCGTTCATCCAATTTACGGATGCGGAAGGTATGCAGCATGCTCTATCTTTGACAGATAGTCTGTTTCTTGGCCGTCAGATCAAAGTGACAACTAAGCGAACGAATGAGCCCGGAATTTCTACTACCAATCGTCCTCCTCGTGGTCGTGGAAGAGCTCGAGTGATTATTAAATACGTTTATCCTGGTCGCATGGGCATGCGTCGTCCAAGGTAAATGTTTATTAAGTTTTGATGATCACATTTTCGAGCTTTGATATAACGCACTCCGATATAACTTACACATGGATTTGACCTATTTGGTCGAGTAATTTAGAAGATTAGTCAATATTAATCCTTGATATAACGTGCACCTCAAGCCGGTTTCGGGGATATGTGTTATATCGAGGTTTAACTGTGCGTGAACAAAAATAATCATTGTTTTTAGGCGTCGTGGTTTTGCGCCGTACTGAGAAGGTTTCGAAAAATGGCGTATCGTGTTGTGACCGGAAGGAAGAGATCTCATTGAAATTTTGTTCCCTCGTTTATCCACTTCTTGTTTGCTGTATTTGTTCTTTGAAAAAATGAAAAATTATGCGAAGAATAAGCTGAGATGTGGGAGGGTTCAAGATCTGCTTGGGAGCATTTATTGTTTACGTTCGTTGCAGGCACTGCATGGAAATCTTATACGTCTAGTGTGAGCCTGGGGATGCGTGTCTCCTTGGAATTTGTCCGACAAGCACTGAATTTTTTATGTCGACTTTCAGCTAGGTGAAATATTTTGCTCTCGCGGATTAAAAAATATGGTAGAATTTGATGAGAAAGAATGTGACAGAAGGCTAGACAAAAGTCACCAGACAAGTTTTCAATAACTTTTTATGACTTTCAAACATCTTGAACTCAAACTTATCAGCATTGGGGACTTGAGGCCACTTTAGGCTATTCATATGATTGGTGGTGGTTGTTCTGGCACTAGTCACGACAACAACTTAAGCTGGCTTTAACTCCCCAAGCTCTAAGAATAGGCTTTTCGGGTACCTAAACCGAACGGATACCCGAAACCCGAAAAGAACCGGGTTTCAGTTACAATTACCCGAAAACAGGTACGCGAACCGAAAAACTTATCTGAGAAGCTCTGACAACTAGAGTGTTGACCACATTTGGAGTACAAGATGTCTATCAGCCATATAACTTGTTCATTTTGAACCCTTTGATGCTTGTCTGCCGACTTTTGTATCGCCGGAGTATAAATAGACTTTTATGAGATGAGTGCCTGTTGGTTGCATGTCTAAAATACCTAGTTAACAATGAAAAAGAGGCTTTCAAGCTAATTTTAGGACATTTTCATACCAGAAAATGGGGTTTTTTAACATTTGACCAAAAATTGACTATTTGCCGTGGTGCTCCAAGGTTAACAACCTTATAAATGGTATTTTCTGATCCCAGGAACTAAACTTTGACACACAACTAAGCCTTAGGCTTAGCCTAGACCAGCGTAGGTTAGCCGAGACCCAGCGCATATCCTGTTTTACCTAGGTTTAGTGCCTCACGGCTAACCTACTCTAGTCTATCCCAGTCCTAAGGCTTAGTTGTGTGCCTAAGGGTAGTTCCTAAGGTCTAAAACAAATTGTTAAATGTTTGGCTGTTCGGAAAGAGGTGGTTTATGAGGCAATTGTTTTTGCAAGTTTTAAAGAGTTATTGTGAACACCTACAATGTTTGTAGCTAGCTTTATCTCCTTTACAACAATGTTCGCATTTGCAAAGCTAATGTATATCACAATTTTGTCTTGCTTCTCTTCTTCTTTGTTATTCAAAATAAAAAAAGCTCGGTTAAGCCACGTGTACAAAATGGTGCCTTTTGATCAGAGAGATTGTGCTGATGATAGAGAGACACCATACACCATGAATTCACATACCCAATCAATGCCTTTCCTGGATCGATTGTTTTTTGTTTTTTTGTCAATAAATGCCTGTGTCTCTAAGGACTCTCTCCTGAACAACACTCTTTTATTTCAGCTAGTCCCTTTAAAAGCTGCTGCTCCTTGTACAATCAATACATTCATTTTCAAATTTTACTGTTATATCTGGAGACCGAATTCCTATGCCAAAAAGTTGGATCCACAGCCGGGTCCGACCATTTTTTTACCTCAATATTTGACATCTTTTGGCCATTTTGGTGTTGATTTCTCCAAGGCAGAAAAATCACAAGGATTCTGAATTTGCCGGTCGTTTTCAGACAACTCAACAATTTCACCTTTAAAAAATCCAACTCTCGATTTAACAGACTAAATCGAGGGTCGAATCGAGAGTTGGATTTTTTAAAGGTGAAATTGTCGAGTTGTCTTAAAATGACCGCCAAATTTAAAATCCTTACGACATTTTACTCGAGAAGAAGCTCTGGACGCATGAAAATAGCATGCATGCCAGAGCTTTTTTTCCCCCTGTGAGGGAAACTATGTTCAAGATCTTCTCTTTTCCTGAGTGAGCCCTCCATAGAAAGTGGCCCCTTACTTGTCCCTTCCCCTCCTTATACAGCCCTTAATCCCTTGAAAATGGTGAAAAAATGCTTCTTATATGGTTGATCTCGCTAGAAAACCCATGTATTGGGTTGTAGCATAAGTTCCCGCGTTTTTTGGCAAATATTTTAAAATTAAAACGCGGGAACTTATGCTACAACCCAATACTTTTGGAAGGGGGTACATATAAACATTGGGGGAGGGGCGCGGACGCATAATACAGTAGCGCCAACTTAGAATTTGGTCAATTCTCGTTGTCTTGAACAATTAATCTTTATCAGTTTTTTTACCACAAAATGTTGTCTGTGAAGCAAGCTTTTTCTTGCCTTTTTAACTAAATTTTCAGATGATTTATTCATTTAATTCGCTACTGCTATTGTTTATATTCCTATTCGGCGTGTGGGAACTAGTTGTAAGCACTTGCGAGGATATCAAGTCTTACAATAGTTTCCAAGAAGTAAATATTCCTAATGAAAAACTGCATCCAAATACTGATGCAACCTTTAATGGATATACAATTGTTTGCATAGATAGCAAAAGAGAAATAAGCGCAGTTATATATGAGCATGAAAATGTAAACTTTTACCTTATGGAAATGAAAACGAACAAAAAAAAGGACTACCCAAAAAAGCAAGAGGAAATGTTACTACACTATTTGGCCAGCCACACAAGAAATATGTCTAAACCTAAAAAAAATATACGTGTAAAACTAGACGAAAATGACAACTTTTTTAAAAGCGACATGCTGCTTTTTACCAAGTTTGGCTTTGTGGAGATTAAGCCTGAAGCTGGTAGTTCAACACAAGCAGCACACAAAAATAAAAAGGCGAAGAAAATTCAACAACCAAGGATTATTATAATGCAGCTGGAGATGTGTCGTATGGCGATAGGTTATTTTGTGTCTTCAGAAGAAGAAGATATTTTGGCGGAATTTAGAAAAGAATTTAATCCCAGCATTCCTGAAATTCAAAACTGCTTTATTCTCTACTGTTATAATGTTACTAATAAGCCGATGGGTATTATACTATATGAAGAAAAAAATGTATTCAACACTAAAGATATTCATTTGATAGGTGCTTATTATGATGGAAAACATTCGATACCTGCCATTTTGCGGCAAATGATGGAAATTTTTTTACATAATCACTTAGAAGATACAGATACGGAGGGTTATGGAATTCAAACGAGTATTCATACACAAGTGGCCAGTGAGGATAAGGAATTAATCAGCATGTACGAAAAGTGTGGATTTTTTGAAGTTAATCAAGAGAACCAACACGCACACCCTCAAGTTCATCAAGACAACCAACTTGCACGCCTTGGAGATCAACACAAGCAACACGCAAAGAAATATGTAAACCTTAAAATAAGTTCGATAATTGTTTCTGGAATTCATACAAACGTAACAGCTAGTGAATATACACCTAATCACTATTGTAAACTTTAACTGATTATTGTTCAAATTTTTGTCTCCTTTTTGCGAGGGATGACCTACAGAATCAGTTTTTTGCGCATTTCATATAGCTTTTTATGCTCTGACGAGACAAAAGTCACCAGACAAGTTTTCAATAACTTTTTATGACTTTCAGACATCTTGAACTCAAACTTATCAGCATTGGGGAATTGAGGCCACTTTGGTGGTGGTTGTTGTGACACTAGTTACGACAACAACTTAAGCTGGCTTTAACTCCCCAAGCTCTAAGAATAGGCTTTTCGGGTACCTAAACCAAAAGGATACCCGAAACTCGAAAACAACCGGGTTTCAGTTCCAATTACCCGAAAACAGGTACGCGAACCGAAAAACCTATCTGAGAAGCTCTGACAACTAGAGTGTTGACCACATTTGGAGTACAAGATGTCTGTCAGCCATATAACTTGTTCATTTTGAACCCTTTGATGCTTGTCTGCCAACTTTTGTATCGCCGGAGTATAGACTTTTATGAGATGAGTGCTTGTTGATTGCATGTCTAAAATGTCATTTTTATTGCCCTGTTAACAATAAAAATGTTGGATAGAAGCTAGTTTTTGCTTAGACACCATTCTTTCAACCCTCTTACTCTTGGACTGTATAGCTGGATGGAACACCTGTTTGTATCAAGCTGCAAAAATATGTCTGAGAAGCTTCGGTTTGCTTGAATTATGTGTAACCACCAATGTTCTCCTTGATAGCAACAACCTGAAAAGTAATAGCCATACCAGCTTTCAGTTTATTTTCATATACCCTATTTACTCCATTAAGCAGGCACCCTAGCTGATGAAGTTGCAGCTCTTCCTGAGTCGTTTGAGATCCATCTTATTGTGTTTCCTAAAATATTTGAATTATGATACGAGAAAAGGTGGAAAATTAAGCGGGCACTCTCTAATGAGCGCGTACCCTCTAATAAGCAGGCCCCCTAGCAAAGGTTCAAAAAATAAGCGGGCATGCCCGCTTAATAGAGTAAATACGATGCTCGTTATATGACTTTTCCCTATTCAAAGTTGATGCCAATGAACACAATAGAGGGCAGTAGCAGCAGTAGTATGTTTTGTGGAATATTTAAGGAATGCCCTCTTTGTTTAACATAAGTCCTATAGAAACGGCCCACTTAACTGACCAGCTCCCTGTCTTATGTCCAGTTGAACAAATTCACCTGTTTTTTCTCTCTCCATTGACTAAGCACGTTTTTCCCCAGTTTACTCTATTGGTATTACCTTGAAAATGCCTGAAAAAATTTGTTGCTGTTCCTCTATTGTGGCTATGGGCATTAATATCAGTGTGCAGGTAAACGAAAAATAATTTTTGTAGAAGGGTATTGCTGTAAACTTCCTGCAAATTTCATCTCTCCGCTAAATACAGTCAAACCCCGATATAACGAACCGCTGAGGACCAGCCAAAATGTTCGTCATATCGAGGGCCTCGTTATATCCAGGTTTTACTATGTAAAACCCCTGAGGACCAGCCATAATGTTCGTCATATCAAGGGTCTCGTTATATCGAAGTTTGACTGTGTAACGAAACCTTGAGGACCAGCCATAATGTTCGTCATATCAAGAGTCTCGTTATATCGAAGTTTGACTGTAGTAATTTCTTCAACTCGTTCTCGGGCCTTTTTCTTCTTCTAAAGTCATGACTGAATTTTTTTTAAGTTTCTCCTCAGCGTTGCTGGTCTAGCCAGTGCTGGTCTTGTGCTCAATAAAAACTGGCTGTGGAATTTAATGAATCTAGAAGTTGACCATGTAGTTGACCATCAAGGAATTGCTTCCGTTCCTTCCCAAGCCATTATTACCACCGCTACTGCTGTGGTAAACTTCCATCACAAAAATTCTACCACTAGATCAATTAACAAAATAAAAGTTGTAGAACTACAGTGTAACAGCACCAGCAATCACTTGGTTTGATGCATGGCTAGAGCTGGGCATGACTTTTTACATCGGTTTTGCAGCCGTTTGGATCATGACACTGTTTATTGCCTCTCTTTCATTCCGCTACTACCGCCCTATCCTAATCATTCCAAATATAGTTATTTTGATACTGGGTGTTCTACTTAATGGAATTGCATTTGGTTGGTGAATGGCTTAAAAAATTAGCAGTTTTAGTCGAAAAAAGTTGCAGGAGCTATATTGGCCAAAAATTTAAACATGTCTCCCTATGGGAGCATCACAGCCAGCGACTACCAACAAGTCATCCTGCTCTATATTATGGCCTTGTTTATGCTGGTCTTTGTGTTCACTTTTTTGTTCATTTTTTTGTCTATTCGTTACTACCATTTCATGGTCAGACGTTTGGATAGTTTGAGCAACACGGCTACGAAAAAGGTTTTATATCACCTAATTTTGCGGTTTAGGGGTGTGGGCGTCATTGAGCTTCGTGATTGGAGAACCGGCTTTACCAATCGCGGCCTCTCACCACTCCTACTAAAGAATCTCTGGGGCAAATTAATAACTTTGATCAATAAATATTTAATTAATATTTTTAGATTGTGCAGACCACCACGCCATCCTCAGTATCAACAGGAGTGGAATATTCAAAAACTTAGCAGAAATTACAGAGCCCATAAATTTCACATATACCCTAATGCATTTTATAGGGGCATGTTCATGCCCGCCACCGGCATGACACATTATTTGAACGCGTGGGCAGCAGTTTTTCTCTACAACACTCAAAAATATGATATTAGATGTAAAGGAATTTTGAATTTTACAAAGCAACGGCGAGGCAATTTTTCAGTGCCACTGGTGGACGTGAGCATTCCTCCTGAAGGTTCATCTCCCAAAAATATGCCCTGGTTGCTCGAGCTAAAGTTTTTTCTAGTGCCAATACCAAGGTGATCAAAGTGACCCACATCACTTTAATCACCAAAAACTCTATTAGTTGCCAGAGCAAATATAAAGAAAAAAAGTTTGACTCGGAAGACCAGGTCATGTTTTTGGGGCGATCCGTAAAATTCAATAGCATCTTTAACTCGCTATGTTTGAACATGACTTTGAAGCGCTGAAACAAAAATTTTTTAAATTAATCACAAATACATGATAGCGAAAATGCACTGCGACTGAAAGTTTGACGGTACTCGACTACACCTTTAAAAGCTCAAAAGCTACTTGGTTATGCTCCCTCCAAGGTACGTCTACATTGGGGGAGGTACAGTTGCGGAAAAAAGTTACGGTCCGATCAAATTTTTTTTTGATTTTTTATGCAAATTGCTGTGTACATGTATATTTTTAGAATAAAATTGAAAATCGAAATAGACAGTCCTGTGCAGAATTTCATGCACTACAAAACTGTCATTGCTGTTTAAAATATTTTAAACAAATTATGTTGAGCATCGCCACTCATTCAAAAGTATCCGAAAAACAAGGTACGAAAAAAGTTACGGTCCGATAACAATTTATTCAAAGCAACACAGCAAAACTACATTTCAATACTTTGTAGCATATCCCTTAGCATTTAGAACAGCTTGGCACCTTCTGGGCATCGATTCAACCAACCTTTCTAGACGCTCTTTCGGAATCGATTCCCATGCTTTCTTAACCGCATCGAATAGTTCCTCTGGCTTCTTGTGCTTATGCCCACCAAGTCTTCTT
>BBSZ01000106.1:0-13020 GCA_000981365.1 Subanguina moxae | reverse complement strand
GCCCTCTGGTCAGTGATAACGGTCTTAACACGATCATCTCAGTACGATCTCAACGAAATTAGTCAAATCCAATTATCGTTATAGCCCAGCAGCCCTGGGCCCTTGGCACCTGGACCCTCGGCTCTTTAGGAAGACGCATGACAAAGCTTTTCACATGTAAAAAACAAAAAGTTGTGCATTTGAATTTGCCGGCTTACAAAATGGACTATAACACAAACACATGTTTAGAAACATCTTACCCAAATTTTTGGTTCCTTGTTTGGCTTTGTCGATGGTCTCATCAACTTTTTCACCAGTTGTTTGTTCGGCAAATGCAATGGAACAGATGGCGAAAATCACAAAAAGGACAATCAATTGCAACTTCATAGCAAATTATGATTTTGTACAATCGGAATTTTGTTTGTAACTGAAAAGGGTTAGGGAATCCCTGAAATAGGGTTTGTGTTTATATATGTTCTTGGGAACTAAACATTAACAAGCAGCAAAAAAAGGCGGAGCCGACCAAAAACCACTTCCCCATTGCTGGAAAGAGAAAAAAGGCAGCAATGAGATGGAGGAGGAACGAAGTTGTTTACTCCAAAAGTGTCGTTGCCTCTCTTTGTTATTGTTTTGTTATCCACTTTTCTGGCCGATTCTCTTTTCGCCATACATATTTTTAGGGTTGCTAGGAGAACTTTCTTTAGGACTTCAGTTTAGAAAGTTAGAGAAAAATAAAAAACATAAACAACAAGCAAGTAAACAAAATGTTGAAATCGATTTGATATGAGGCGGAAAATGGTTTTCAAAGGGTAAAGAATAAGTAAAACTATTTATTGGGGAATATTGATTTTCGAGTTTTAAATTAAAACTTTTAACATAATTTCCTGCCGTTTTTGTGACTTTAAGCAAAAAATAAGCTTTTCGGCAGTTATGACTTTTAAAGTTTCGGTAATAGGTAGCCTAGATTATAAGCTACATTTTGGTATATAACATGTCCAGAAGACACTAGCAGAACATAGGTCAAAAACACAATGTCACAAACACATTTTTTGGTAAAAAACCAACGTTAATTATTCCCCAACCTAATAACAGGTCAAAAAAATCAAAGTCTTACGGTTGAAAATTTAGACTTTTCTCTTTGTTTTTGCTGTCATCTTCTCGTACTGGCATTCGCTTACCTTTGCTTTTGTTTTGATTTTCAACCTTGAGTTAAAGTTTGTATAATTTGTCCAATAAAGAACTAAAAAATCAGAAAACAGCGGAAAAGTAATATTTTTTACAAAAAAGAGGAGTGTACCGAGTCAAACATGCGATAATTTTATTTAAAATAAAATTAATTCCCACATACATTTAATGCTAAAAATCATAGAAAGTAAGAAAGGCAGAAGATTTTGAAATTAAATGTGAATGTGAACCGTAGGCAAAGAGGCAAATGGCTTTATTTGAGGATACTGGTTTTTTCTCCATCTTTTGCAAGTGATAAAAACTAGTTTCAAACAGTAATGATAGAAGGTAGATAATTAGGGTATCGTACTAAGCTAATCTGGTCGTCGACTTTAGATTCTATTATCTTTTCTAACATAGGCTAATCTTCTTCAAGTAACGTGCCTGTTGATGCTGAAAACTTTTCAAGGTAAAGTAGACAGTCCTATAAAAAATGAGATTTATTATTTTTTATGTCGAAATTAAAAAAAAGAGTGATGTAATAGACTTGTCAAAGATCGAGACTGTTTGATAATTAATTTGTGCCTATAAAAATACCTTCAAAGACATTTTCACATATTTTTTACAGAAAAAAATCACTAAAAATTGGGTTTGGCGTCAAAAAAAGATTTTCGAATTTTTCAAGTAAAGTCTAACCGCGAAAACATTCCGCAACAATTTCCTTTGTGTAGATGTTTTTTACAATTGCACACATAGTACAGACGAGAACAAGGAAAAATTATGAAAATTTAATTCTCGAATCTTTCATATTCTTCAGTTTACTGTATGGATCTACTGTACAATTTATTGAAAAATGTTAGGAAAGGCTTTGCATAAATTCAATTTTATCAACTTTGATCGTTGCATTGATTTTTGGACACATCTTAAAAACTAAAACTGTTCATTAATAGGCTGAGAAATAAAACGTGTGTGTAAAGGCCGAAATACCTGTTTGTTGACTAAATTTTTTTCCTTTTCTCCAGGACAAGTTTGTGTTCTTCTTCAATTCTTTTAGTCCAGCTGCCTCGTTATTTTGACGATTTCAACCTTTTAATTTTTTTTATTAAATATTTTAGTAGACAATATTTTAAGAGAAACGCGAATATTCATTGCTGCGATTTTTAAACTATTGCTGTTTTTTTTTTCCCATACCCTTGCGGTTACCTTTTTTTTCCCATACTCTTTCGGTTACCTTTTTTTACCCATACTCTTTCGGTCACCCTTTTTTTTCCCATACTCTTTCGGTTACTTTTTTTTCACCCATACTCTTTCGGTTACCCTTTATTTCCCCATACTCTTTCGGTTACCCTGAAAAAAAGGTAACTGAAAGAGTATGGGAAAAAAAGGGTAACCGAAAGAGTATGCGAAAAAAGGGTAACCGAAATTACTAGCCCTCTACGCAATTCACCCCCTTTTAAGGGGATAATACTTACCCACGAGGTAGGTCAAATGGTTACGACATATTTCCAAGAATATGCCGATCTCAAAGGCATTGTAGAGATGGGAGCGAAAACGAAGTCATCGAAGAAAAAAAGTCAAGAGACGTCGAAAGTCGAAATTTTCGACGCGTCGGGTCGAGTCGAACGTCGAAAAATATCGACTTTTCGACGTGAAAAGTCGAAATCAACGCGTCGAGTCGACAACCCTACTCTGGATGCATAAAAATAGCATGTTTGCTAGAGCTTTTTTATGCGTAGAGCCGTGTTGACAAAGCTATGTTCAAGGTCTTCTCTTTTCCTGCGTGGGCTCTTCTTACAAATTAACCCCTTCACTGTCCCTTCGCCTTCCAATAAAGCCTTTAAAACTTTTAAATTGATTTAAATTTTTGGCATAAAATGTACTTCAAAATGATTTTTAAATACTTTTAGAAATTTTGGTTTTTTTTTGTGGCGGGAGTGCGGCTTATAACCAAGTAGCGCCAGAAATGTGATCGAATATTTCACATATAGCCTCAATAATATCATTGTCATTCAACTTTGCAGTTTGTGAGGTATTTGACACTTCTTACCACTATCTTGGTTATTAATGAAGAATTTGACTTGATTTTATTTGTATTCATCAACTTTCCTTTTCACCAAAATGATATTTTTGCAAACTAATTGTGTCAAGAACTTTTCCTTTGCTTGGACGGAAACTACTGCTGTGGTAATACTTATTTTACAAGATTGTTAACTGACATTAGCAAACTTTTTGTGCCTTTGGGACTTTTATTGCATTAGTCCATTGAGGTAAATTAGTCATCAAAGGACATTTGTTTACAGGGTATATCATCTCTTTTAACTCATAATTGATATTGTAGCAAAAACGAGATACAGTCTTCCGCAAGTACCAAGGTTGGCTAAGTTTGCCTTTTTCTTTTTTTGGATTCGTGCTGACACTTCTCTACATTCTTTCCGTTTTAAAGTAATCTTATCCATATTTCCAACAAAAAACAATTTTAAGCAACCTGTTTCAGAGCTATGAGAGAGCACAGAGTCAGCCGGAAATTTTATGCTCTACTTTTAAACAGAGCATTTGGTGATGCCCTTACTTGTTGTGCTGCTTTTGCAATACTTGCGTATGTAGAATCTGCAGAGCATGTTAGGTTTGCAATGATTATTATTTTAAGCAATGTCATGTTAAAATTTAGCAGTAACATAATTCAAATTGTGCAAACCATTTTTACTGCGTCTTTCTGGACTGCCATGGTGTCTTATGTTAGTCTAGGTGAGACAAATTGATTTTGGAAAAAGTTGTGCTGTAATATTTAAGGCTTACTGAAACTTTATGGAATCGCAAGACCACTTCATTACCGCAATCAGGTGACTATGAAGAGGTGTGTTCAATTAATAGTTCTCAGGTATGTCAAATGGCAAGAGTTTCTGAAAAATTATTTAGACTATTGGGTAAATAATGCAGAAATTTGAATTCAAAGGCACCACGTGATATTTACGTTTTCTCTACTATAACAACTGAATAAAGGCAACTCAGCGAACGCCCGTATATAAATTTCGATTATGAATACAATATGAGGGGCGGTTGCACCGGAACAGTAGCTTATGGGTGAGACATGTGATCAACCTATATATCACCGTTTAAAAATTTTAAAGAGTTTGAACCCTCCTGCAGCTGAGGCCACACCTAGTCCACTTGTACTCTTTTGGTAATCTATTAGTCCGTCCGATCTGCGTGCCTGAAGTAAGCATCCGACTCGACTAGTCCAACATTCAAAAATTTACTTTTTTGTTGTCTTTTTTTAAAAATGAGTGAAAACTTTTAAAAAGTTTAATTTTGAGCTGGATAGTATTTGTGATTATGATGTTCATGACATTGGGTGTAACTGCATTGGTCAAAGTGTCAGCACTGGCGAAATGGTCTGGTTGTAGCGCGGAAACTTGTTTGCACAGAATGTACAGTGTCCGAAACTGCTTCACTATACTTGTCTATTGCTTCACTATCATCTGCTTCCTAGTCACTGGTCTATCTTTAGCTTTTATTTTGGTAAATTATACATTTCTACTATTTTTTTAGCAACTTTGATCAGAAGGGCTAGGAAAACCGCCAGCTCTTTCTACAAAAACAGAAAAGACAATAGAGAAAGTGTTAAAGCTGTGTACAGAAGATTTCGCTTCCCCCTTATCAAATTGGCTTTAAGTGTGGGAACATTTGCCGTCTTTCATTTGCCTTACACAATTTGGGCCGGCAGTTTGGTGATGTTGCACTCCTGCTTTTATTTGCAAAACTTCAACTTGATGCAAACCTTAATGGGTTTATTGCGCATTTCCTTGTTGTTGAGGATAATTCTCGACTGTGTGATTAGTTTTGCCACGGATAAGGAGGTATGGTTGTTACCTTATTCACAGTAACTTATTCAAACTTCTACTTACATACAGATATTTGAATGAATAGATGCAAAAAGGTTCTAAAAAGTGTGTCAAAAATAATCTAGTGTAAATTCTTTGCCAAAATTTTTATATTGAAACCTGACCCTATGAAATTTGAAAATAGTACATTTTCTTTAAGATAATCTCCTTAGCATTCTTTACTTTTTTTTTAAATATTTAAGTTGTTGCAAAAAAAAGTTTTCCATGCAAATAAAAATGTTTTTTGTATTAAGGTAAGAAAATCTTTGTTGGTAATGCTGGGATGCCACTCTGCTATTTCTCCCGCCAGCTCATCGAACTCGAGGAGAAGCACTATTCAGCAATCAGAACTAAGTTTGGGAGAAATTTCCACAGATTCAGTCAACCCACTACCACCAGAAGATCTAGCAGTGGAGGAGTTGTTTCCTAAGACATTTTCCCGCATCTCATTCGTTGATGACTCCAAACCCCACTCTGTGGAAGACAAGTTGAACGAGAAAAGAAGAGCTACCTCCGCAAAGGAACAAAGCAATATAGAAAGCTGTAACTCGATACTAAAGAAGGGCAAAGCTTTTGAACCACATAGGTCTGAGACCGTTAAAAGTGTTAAATAAGAATAAAGCAAATATTGGCTGTGTTTTATTTTTGTTTTTCATTTGTATTTTTGAGTTAAATTTTGCACAAACAAAACGAAATGTTATGGATTGAATGTGTGACTATAGTTCTAAAATTGACGGGCCAAATGAAGTCAAAATACATATTTTAAAGGTCATTTATATGCTTTGTCCACTGCTCTATCATTTCTTTATTAGTATTTCAGAACAACTTTTGATAGATCTTGATTGCTGTTTTGTACACAGAAGTCAGGTTTGTTTAAAGGCTTCATTTTATAACTAAAGGAATAATTAAAACAAACATTGAGCTCGTCATTGCGACAGATGCATGAAAATCATTCTTACCCTTGCGAATAAGCCAGAGTTCCCTTAAACACTCCCGTTTAAACTTTTTCATTTTTAGCTAAGTGACCTCTGCAAATCCAAAAAAAAAAGGTGGAGAATACCAAGTACCGTAAAACCTTTAATAATGCCCTCCCCTCTCTCGTCACGACGGTCGGTGGTCAACCATTTTTGCGGCTCAACCACCCGACAATTGTGTGCTGACATCATACTCAAAAATATAGCCCTAAATCTTAGCTACATTTTTGAGTATGGTGTCAGTATCCAATTGTGAGGTGGTTGAGCCGTAAAAAATGGTTGACCACCGACCGTCGTGACGAGAGAGGGGAGGGCATTATTAGAGGTTTTACGGTAAAATGTACAATATCATAGACCAGACGCAACAAAAGTGAATCGTAAAATTCATACGTTTTTGTCATCTCATCAAACACAAACAAGTAGATTTATTGAAACCGATGTATCCTGTACTAAGCAGTCGCATTTCCGATCAAAACGGTAAAAAGAACTATACCTTTTTTATTTTTAATTTAATCTCATTTCTCACTTTTTCTTTTCTCCCCGCCAAAACAATTGTTTTGTGTTCCTTTGTATTTTTCTACAGCCGCAGATCTTTTTTGAAGATGGTTGGGAGAAAAAATAAAATGGGGCCTCTTCCCTTTTCAACTCTTTCCCAAAGACACTTTCACTCTCGTTTTTAATTTATTACACATGCAAACAATTTAATTTGGCTTCTAGATCTCGCCTTACAAACCTAAAATTTAACTTTTAAATCTTTGTTGCTTCAAAAATGTTCTCGTTTTTAACTTTGGCAAAGGTAGTTACCCTTCCGATGTTATTTTAACAAGGATCTATTGCATTTTAGTAATCCAAATGCAGTCAGTAGTTTAGAGAACAGATATCACACTTTTATCTTGCTATTTGCCTAATCGGATCGTGACAAAAATAAATTATGGATTTATATCTCAAAAGTATTACTCAGATTCATGTGTCTATACGTGTATCTCAATAACAAAACACTTTCTGCTCATTTTAATAATATTGCTATAGTGAGGTTTTCTAAAAACAGTTTTGATGTTTAGAAAAACGTTTGTACACCACAATATACAAAGAATGTATAGCTAGTAGTATTCTATCCAATAGAAAACAAAATTTTAGGCAGAATTAAAATTTCATGTGCATCATTTATTGATTTTTTGTGCATAAAAATTGCCCAAATTTTTGTTAGCTAATAAAGTCTTTACACAATTATCTCTTTCCTTGTTTTTTTCGCTTTTGAATGATTATTTTTACTGCTTTTAGCAGCGCTTGAGCTTGAATTGAGTAAAAAATAGAGAATGACTATTTCTTATAATTTGGATGTGTCTTCAACCAGTTGGAAAAGCTTTTTGAGGTTGCTACTCCACTGGCGAGGCAGTGTTTGGAAGGCTGTATTTTCTCAACTTATAGTCTGGACATTTTTCTATTTCATAATCAGTCTAATCTACCGCTTTGTACTGACTGAACCACACCAAAAGTGAGTTGAACAAAGCTTGCTTCTTATTTTTATCTATCTTGGATGTTCATTTTTGCATCCTTTTTTAATTTTTCTATTAAGCAGATACTTTAGCAAGAACAAAAGTTGTGGACAGTTTCTATTCTTTACTTTATCAAATTAGTAATAGTTTATAGCACAGTACTTAAGTCATTTTTGTTTTTTTCCTAAATAATCCTATCAAAAATACTAGTTTGCAGCAGGAAAATATTTAATAATTTAATTTTTTTGGAATTTTCCTAAGAGAGAGGAGATTCTTTTCAAGTTTTAGAAAGTTTCGAGAACGTTTCTGAAAACTTTCCATCAAAAGATTCTGTCTGGTAATTTCTATATCCCTAGTTAAAATACACCATTAAAAAAAGTTTTGAGGGGAGAGAGAAACTACTTTCGTAACCAAGAAGAGGCTGATTGGCCGGTTTCAAATTGTCCGACCACTTTAAAAGCCCTTGTTTTCCATAAAATTTTAAATATTTTAGAGTATTTGAGTCACTAGTGACCTACTTCAACACAGGCATTGATGCACATATCCCTCTTACTTTCATGCAAGTTTACAACAACAATAGCACATTTGCAAATAATTAAACTTTAAGTGTTTTAGGTTGGGTTTCTTCGTCTCATTTGTGGTCGGTAGATGGGGCTCAATACTTAATGGTATTGGCTGGATTGACAAGTAAATTACTTGTCACATATTTTTAATCTTTTTAAACAAAAGTCTTTTAGTTCAGCCGTTTGCTTTGCAACATTTATCAGAGGATCAGATACTGAAACTAGGATTTTGAGGCGAACACTAGTGAGATATATGGTGCTGACCCAAGCACTGGTGCTTAGGGACATTAGCATGCAGGTTAGGAAAAGGTTGGCTTAATTATTTGGCCATGGAAATACAAAGAAGAAATATATTTCTAGGTTTCCTGCATTAGACACCCTCGAAGCGGCTGGTAATTTTAATTGAAAACTTTGTATGTATTCTTGCAGTTTAGGACTGATCACAAAAGCAGAAGTAGACGAGCTGGACGTCATTTACGACCCTTATAGCAGATACTGGTCTCCTATCCAGTGGTGCTATGGTCTTTTGTATGACGCTCGCTTATGTGGCAAGATTTCCAGCGATCATTTGCTAGAAAAAATCACCGATGTATGTAAGCAATAATTTATTCCTTACCTTTATTATGGAAGCGATAATAAGCGAAACATTTCTTAATAGGAAATACAAGTATTTCGACATGGCCTATCGTCATTGCTCAAATATGATTGGGTGAGTAAATTTTGTATAAATTATTTGTGAACTTTGGACCAAACAAATGCAGGTTCCAATTCCATTGCTATACCCTCAAATTATTTTCTTTTCTGTACGCTTATATTTCTTGATTTGTTTGATTGGACGGCAGTTTATTGTGAGGCCTGGAGCCCTTCACAGAAGTGAAGTAATCCAATTATGATGAATCACTTATAAAAATTAGCTGTTAAGATAGACTTATGGATCCCCATAGTCACAATGATCCAGTTTACAGTGTATGTAGGCTGGATGAAGGTGGCGGAGGCACTGCTGAACCCACTTGGAGAGGATGACGATGATTTGGAGTGCAACTATGTTATTGACAAAAACTTAATTGCGAGTTTTTAGTTTAATCTAAAAAATAAAAAGATTAAGAAGAAAAATAGAAAAGAGAAGATGAGTTCAGAGGACAGCCTGAGAATTTTACTTGAGACCAGCGGCAGGACAAGGAAAATTGTTTCTTATTGGGAGCCCTCAACTTGAAGAGGCGGAATGAAACTAAACAGTTTGCTTTCCTCAGAAGCAGAGGTTTTTCATTGGACACGTTGCCAATTCAGCAATTTTTTTTTGCTGGGTTTGGCTAGGGATGGCAGTACGGGGAATAAATTGGAATGAAGAAAATTTGGGCGTAAATAAATACTATGAAAAGGAATTGCCACCTTTTAAAGTAAGCATTTAAGACTGGTCTAACTTTGGTTGATCAAGGAGGCAAAAAGAGTCCCGATCTAGAAAAGGATTTCTTTTGGAACGACGATCATGTCGCTCCTCTGTATAGCTTGGAAGCTGCAAAGCGGACTGTGCACCCACTGATTGGATCTGCTTCTGGAGTCAAGTTAGTTTTAAGCTTTTGATCTGAAATTTGATACAAGTTGCCTTTAAGCCTTGTCAAGAATATCAAAACCATCACAATGATCCCACACAAAAGTAAACTGAGCAAAATGGATGAAGAGACTCAGGTCGCCTGCTACATTATGATCTTTTATATGAAACAAAGACTTTTTAGCAAGCCCATGTTAGAATAGTGAATGTGGAGGAGCACAACTTAAGGCATAAAAGCCAGCGGAAGATGGACAAAGTTAGCAACCCAAACGACTCTCTTATGAAAGTCAGAAAACGAAAGTAAGTTTATTTTGTGTCTTTATTAAATAATCAATGTAACAAGTTTTAACTCTTTTGGTCAGCATAAACTCTACTTTTTTTATGTGCACTTTTTTAAATTAATCATTTACTGTCAAGGAATGTCTTTTCATTGGTGTAAAGAAATTGAATACTTGTAAAATTTAAAAACCCAAATGTTTGTGATGAGCAGAAAAATGTTTAATCCTTTTTAATTGAGGCTATATTCAGCAAGAATGCGAGAGGAGAAAATTTCAATGCACTATCTTTGGCCTCAAAAAATGTGCCTATTCACTTGGAAGGTGCTGCAAAACCTCACCAAGTTTATGCCGCAAACAACAGCAGTATGCCTAAAGATATTTCCTGGCCAATACCTAGAAATGGTGAACATTTGCCCCCAATTAGAATATTAAAAATATATAATTTGAGATCCCAACTGCGAACATCCAATGAATGGACTAAGCGATCTGGCTGGTTATCCAAGAGTACCTACCTTTGGTTCTTGGGCTAGAAGTGGTAATGCTTCTTGAAAATTCAAAATCTGCGATGTTACAAGCAACTTGACGATTTCAGAATTAGAAAAACCAGAAAGGATGAGCGGTGAAAAAAGACCCACACCTGGTTTTTTTGGACAGTATTCGCCCTATTTACAACATTCTTTGCAGCAACCTAGACATTCTTCGCCAGCCAATGAAGGTTTATATTTCGATTTTGTCCAATATACAGAAGGTTAAAATTAAAATTTAGATGGCTCACGTGGATTGAGACGCTATTAGTAAGGCACACAAAACAGTATAAAAATTAAGATGCTATGAATGCGTTTTATTTCTGTCTTCTTTTATAAATTTTGTGACATAAAATAAAAACTTTGAGCCAAAAAAGTCTTAAAATGTAGTTACACTTGCGAAAATTAGACTGAACAGTCCCAGAGCTGTCAACTGGACCACTAGATAAAGAAAGAACTCATAAGCAGAATTAGCATCTTCACTTCTCTTTGTATGAGAATTTTATATAGCAAAAAGATTTATGGTATTTTTATTGGTGATTTAATTATGTCCAGTAGATTTACCGTGTGTCTGAAAAGTTTGTGGACAAAGTTTACGACTTTGTTTTTCCTTTATAATTAAGGTATAAATATCGATGTTTAGCACCGTTAGAAGGCCCTTTTTCTCCTCTTTCGATTGATATGAAAACTTTATTTCCAAGCACTCAAAATGACCACCACCAGCTGCAATACATTTATGAAATTGTTTTGGGAAATTGTCGATGGCGTCTTGAAACATTTCTTGTGAAATTTCAGCTCATTCTTTCACCAGTGAAGCCTTTGGCGCAGCAATTGATTTGTGTGGCCAAGAACACGCTTTCGATTCGAGATACGGCTAGCCAAAGTAGTCGAGCA
Organism: Subanguina moxae; assembly: GCA_000981365.1. Taxonomy (NCBI): domain Eukaryota; kingdom Metazoa; phylum Nematoda; class Chromadorea; order Rhabditida; family Anguinidae; genus Subanguina; species Subanguina moxae. The sequence goes on along the minus strand of BBSZ01000106.1, from coordinate 1,718 downwards.
CATTCCAGTCAGGAGAGTACGGAGCCCATTCGCCGTCTCGTTTTTTCCAATGAGTGTCAACCTTGATGAAGCCCGCAAAGTTGTCGGCAATCCATTTTTGAGTTTCAGCTGCTCGATGTGATGGTGGCCGTATCTCGAATCGAAAGCGTGTTCTGGGCCAGACAAATCAATTGCTGCATAGTTTTTTTGCGGCCTAAAAATGCAACACTAGGTGTATGACCATTAAATGCTACTATCGCCTATTTGTTTACAATTTTTTTCGTTCATTTGTATTCAATTTGAGTTCTTTTTGAAAATAGCGAAAAAGAATTTGTCGATTGGTACAAAGAAAGCAATTATCCTAGCCAAAAAAAGGAAGGGACTCGAATTGAATTTTCGCAGCTCAATTTGGAGTAGACCAAGCAACTGTTTCGCGCATCTTTGGTCGCAAAACAGCATGCGAGTGTGTCAAAAAGAAGAGCGAAAGTGGCAGGCCAAGAAAAATTTCTGGATAGTATATAGGTGCGCCCAAATCAATGTTTTCTGAGCATACATGCGGTGTTGCATTTTTTTTGACCGTTACTGTAGCTTAATTTTAGGAAAGAGATGTTTTTGAGGCTACTCCAGAGCATCTAGTTAGTTTTAGTTGTTAAAGAATACTTGTTTTATTCCTTTTAGGCAGCTGGTCAGGGTCACATTGATGCATTGACTTATTTTTCTTTTAATAAAAGTGGAGCAGGACCACCTTCATTGGATTTTATGGGAAGGTTAAAGTTTTAGTGAATCGTTTTGAATAATTTATTTTACTTCAGAACTCCATTGTTTTATGCTTGTCTGGGTGGACAAGCTCATGCTGTAGAATTAATATCCAAAGGACAGTCATCTAATCTAGATCCTAATCAAGTCGATTATCTTGGACAGACAGCTATCCATTGTGCTGTATTGGCAAGCTCTTTACCCTGTATTAAAGTATTACTGCAGGTATTCAATTTACTGCTCTCATTCCAACAATCTAAGACGTAACCACAAGAAACTGAAAAATTTGAGATGCAATGCAAAAAAAATGACTAAACTAAAAACAGCAGGAAGGATTCTGTTTCAAGATGGGAATTTCGTACTTTGGTCTATAATTTTATTATAAAAAGTCTGTAAAAGTATAACAAAAATATGATGAAATATGATGTGAGGGGTAAACGACAAAAGTGCCAATTTAACTAAGTTTTACATTAGTGAAGCCTTTAATTTTTAGTATGGCTACGATCCTAACATAATAGATCAAAATGCAAGGACTGCTTTGGATTTGGCTATCAGCAAAGGAAACAAAGAAATTATTAAATATCTTTCAGAAAGGACGAAACCACGATGAACATAAACTTTTGCACAAATAAAAAAGAAATAAACATTATTATGCAATTAACAATGTTTTGTTAAATAAACAGATATCCTCTTTCTAATTTCAATAGAGAATTGTGGCAGAAGAACTCATTTAAAAAAGCAAAGGATAAAATTCGTCATGAGATAAAAATTCGCTTTGATCTCTACATAGGTTTTACATAACTTTGACCTAAAAAAAAAATTTTGATCAAAAAATCAGGTTAAATTTAAGCAAATCGTTCTGTTAAGAGTAATTTTTTTTTTTCAAATTTTTAAAAGCAAGCAACATTTTTTGAAAGTTAAATGGTATTGCATTCGCGGTCGATACAAATAAACTTTAAGTATTGGGTTGTGTAATAATTATC
>BBSZ01000105.1:0-13727 GCA_000981365.1 Subanguina moxae | reverse complement strand
TGAAAGTAAGAAAAAAAAATTCACACTATTGGACATCCACTTGGTTTGGTCGGTGGGATGGCTGAATATTGATAAACACTTAAACTTGCACAGGTTTTTTTCAAGGCAAACCGAGACACCAGTAAAGCTTGGCATTATAATGTAAAAAAACCAATTTTGTAACCAATCCTATCTCAATTCATTCACCAACACCCCGAAAATAACAATTATCCCTTTTGGATAATCTACCCACCAGAGAACCACATCTGATGCAAAAAGAAGTATATGTGATGCGAAAAAAGTATATCTGATGCAACGAAAAGTTCTATGCAATATTAAATCAATAAAGCCTGGTATGATAAAAGTAAGGTTAAATGAAGCAGCAGTTATTTAACCATGATACGTCCATGGTAACTTCATGACAAACATGGTAGTTTTATGGTAGATTATAACCACGTGGCCATGGTTATTTGACCATAACTGATGCTAAAAATGATAGCATCTTATCATACCATTTAACTTGGCCATGACTCGTGTTAAATGGTATGATAAGAAAGTTATCATATTTTAGCATGAGTTGTGGTCAAATAACCATGAGCCACTTTTTTCTTCACACGAAAACAATTTTTTTATAATTTGGTTTAAAATGATTAAAGTTTTAACTACAATCTAGTTCAGGGTCAAGATTATAACTACGCGGTCAAGGCTAATTAACCATCAGCTACGTTCTTATCATACCAGTAACTTTAAATTACGCTTATCACACCAGCCAAAGATGTTAAGATACCCACAGAACAATTGAATACTCGTCACCATTGAGACTTATGGCTGTGGCTTGCGCAGTGACTCCTAAAGACTCCTTTTACAAGAAAATAATCAAAAGACAGTCTACTTACCCAAATAAGACTTCAATGCATTTTTAGAAATAATATCTGCCACTTAAAAATGATAAAAAGTCAATAACTTCATGGAAAAGGTATTTTGAAACATATCTGCTGCATTTCAGCACAACGCCCAACTCGAGGATTCTTTGCCAAGAAGTCATCAGCCATTCTTAGTCCCATGTTGTAGCCAATCTTGTCCAATTGTCTATTTACATCTTCAGCCGACTCCTGTAAAAGTTAAGGATATAAAACCCCCATTAAAAAGAAATGGCTTCAATACCAGGTCTTTGCATAGATCTAAACTTATAAAAACTTATGCAATAGCTCACAAGACACGACATACCTAGTACAAGTGCTCCATAAGTCAAAGTGAAAAGCTCGCCGCTCATCTAAATAGTAGTATTAGCTCATAAACTTTCACTCCCAAATAAAAAAAAACGCTTTTACCATTTTTGTATCAGGTATCGCTTTGGTTGCTCGAGCCATTTCTAAACAATTTGTAAAAAGGTTTAATAGCAAGAATGCAAGGTCATCCCGCTGTCGAAACAAAAATAACGTCAAAAATTTGGATAAAAACCATGATAAACATTTAAATAAAAAATCCATTAGGCAGCACCTTGCCCCGCTGCCGGATAGTTAATTTGATACTTGTTTATTTTTGGATTTCAACAAACAGAAGTTACAATTTCTACAACAAATAAGACTCCGATAGATATTCACAAAAATTTCTGAAGAAAATATCTCGTCGGCAGATAATTTTCGAACAAGTAGATAAAGCTGCACCCTTTTCAGACGTCAGTTTCTTCATTTTCCTTTTCTTTCTGCAACACAAACATATGTTAAAAATTGTACAGAAAATTAAAAAGGATACTTTTTCTGCCCATAAATTCCACTTTCACGTCCCCAACTTCCAAATTTTTATTTTATTTTATATCAAAATCGCACCAAAACTTTTTTGGCTGTAACAGGGTATACGCTGAGTCTGGGCTAACCTACGCCGGCCCACCCTAAGCCTAAAGCTTGGTTGTTTTAAAGTTTCAAAGTGCAAAATTTGCATATCGCAATTTTACTAAAAATTTGCACTTTGCAGTTAGTAAAATTGGCTCCAGTTAAATAGAATTTTGAGGGCAGAAAAAAGTATCGTTTTAACTAAAAGCGTAAAATAACCTTATTTTTCTCAACTTTTACCTTGCTCTCTACTATCTCGCCCTAAATATTGCAAAGTTTAATAAGCGGTATAACTCAATCTATTCGAATTCTCAACAGGTACTCGCCTCATCTGAACTGGCAGAAAGTGTTCCTTCTCTTGTTCTTCTCCTACTTCTTTTCTTTTTCTTTTCGCCATCTTCTTCGGAGATATGATACTTTTTGGACTTTTTTGTTTTAAGCTTGGCCTCAAAATCACTGTCGGAGTCATCTTGCTGAGAAAAATCACTTATAAGAGTAATTCATCTCTCCAAAGCAAAAGTTCAAACCTTCTTTCTCTTTTTCTTGTCTTTCTTCTTTCTCTTAGAGGTGGATGAGCCATGGTGATGCCCACAAGCTTCAGAAATGGATTTGATGTAGTTGTCAAAGAATTGTTTACTGCAAGTTGAAAAAGTTAAGTTCGTAATTTTCATATGTAGTCACTAACCGAATTTCTTCAGTCTCCACAAGCTTAAAGGCTTCCTCTTTTATTCTTTCACGCACATCTTTCCATTCAGAGGTAGGTTCAATAGCAGGCACGACTAATTTTAATATGTCTCGAAAAGCTGCTTCTTTCCGTTTTTGCTAAAACATGTAATTAGTTGTAAACTTTTCTGTCGAATGATGCTTTCAGTTCAACCTTTCTTACGATCTCCCGCTCATTTTCCTTCTCCTTGGCTTGGGCCTTGTCGAAAAGTGAGTTGTAGCATAGCTTCATATTGCCTGTGTCAACTGTTTTGCCTCGTGCATCCGACCTGACCCATTGTTGGAGTTGGTCAAAACTGGTGTTAACGGTAACCGAAGCATTCAAATCCTTCAAGACTTCTCTAATGATGTGGCGATCTGGAATAAAATACATAATCTTTTTTCGAAAAGCACTGAACCGACCTTCATAGTATCGATTTTTAAGATCCTCAACATAAAATTTGAACAGATCGAGGGCGGTTGAGCCAGTCTGACTAAGCATGTTTTCGAATCTTGGATCAGCAGAAATGGTTGGATATAGTGCTAAAATAGAATTCACTAATAAAACAAAAAAGTCCTTTCGATTTCGAAAAGTATTCACCACTCCATGTGGAAACAGACACAAGAATTCCCTTGGAGTTAAGCTCTTGTAGAAACTGCACAAAATTCTCGCGAACCTAATAAATTAAAAATTAAAAACTTTTGAAAAAGAGCTTTGATCAACGACCCGCGGTACACGGTAAATGGGTTACCAAAATTGGATCTGATAAAATAGTGCTAGTCACAATTTCAAATCCATCGTTTTTTGACATATTTCTTATTATTTTCTATTTTTCCATTGCTTCAGGAGCCTCCGTGATGTCTCTGCATCCAAAGTGGCAAAAAATGAAACAAAACTATCTCAAAAATACAAATGTAAAAATTGGTATAGCCCCCTTTTTTTTCGACCTGATTTTGGTAACCCGCAATTTACTCGCAACCTAACTTGCCCTCCCAAATGTATAATGTTGAAATATCAAGTCTAGCAATAAGTAGCTCCGGTTTTTTCGCGTTTCTCGGTTCTAATTTTTTTTATGAACATAGAACATAAAACAACTAGAGCAGTTTTTCTTGCTCTTTTTGCTGAGCTAATTTTCGTTACGTTTTTACAAATAAATGTATTACATACTGAGCGTTTTAGATGACTGAAAAAAGAGTTAAATTGCATATTTGACATTGCTTACTTTATGAATTCAATCTTGGGTGCAATTGAACAGACTTTCTGAAAACTTAAATCAGCATATCCAAATGAAATTTTCTCTGAGCGCACATAACGAGCTGAGAAACGACATTGCCGATTTCTTTGCCTTAGAGCCACAAATATTCTATGCCAGAGGAATCAAGAAATTGCCAGAAAGATGGGATAAAATTATTATTGCTATTATTGTTAGACCTGATAGTTTTGATCAAAATTTGCTAACTTCGAAAATCGCTTGCTACCTTTCTCTCAACTCTTTTCTGACGTTTCACCTCCAGCTGCTTTTCCTTTTCATATAAATTCTCGGCCGTTTCTATATGTGCTTGAAAAACTACTAAAGCATCTTCCTTATCCATTCCTGTAACCATACAAATTTAAAGGTTGCTTTAAGTCGGTCTTGGATAAACCTTGTAAAATACTGTCATTGGCGAAATCAGGGTTCTCAATCAAAATGCGTTGCGCCTGAGCCCAAGTGGTTGTGTGGTTGATCTCCTCAACGTTATCTAGTATTTCAGCTAAGACTTTGATGTTACGTTCTTTAAGCTCTTTTTTTTGTTTGACTTCTCGCTGTTCCACTATTACCAGAAGATCACGAAATATTTCCCTTCTTTCTGTCTCACAGACGGCTTTCCAGTGCTCATCAGGAGAAAAGAGTTTTTCAGCTTTATGATATCGAAGAGTAGATTTCATCCTACAAAACTCAATTGAAACCAGTTTTTTTTCAAAGCCAATTCTTTACTTGGGATTTTCTAGCAACCATTTCTCCAAGTCTTCCTTAGCCTTTTTGATTGCTAGCCGTTTCTCGTCCTAAATTTAGTAAATAATTTGCTGCAATGAAAACAATTTTAGTCGAGCTTTCACATATGATTTTTATCTTACAGACTTGACTTTAGTATGGTTTGACCCTTATGTATTAGGGTTGTGAAATGAGAATTTAAACAGTAAAATTTTCGGTCAAAACATATATTTTGATTGGTCTAATAAAAGTCTGTCAAAATATTTACAAACTATGTTTTGTCACGTTGCCCAAAAAATTTCTCTTTCATCTTCTTTCGTCACTAGTATACTTTTTATCATGTTTGACGCGGGAAAACTTTTTTATCACTTGTTATTGCCCAGCTGTATCTTTCAGCTATAGCGAAGCAAACTAAACCTCTCTCTCTTGGTGCTGGAATTACTTCAACCGCAAAGAGGAAATGTATGCTAGCTTAAGAAAAACTCTTGTTTGTAGGCTACTGTAAGTTCTGCAATGCACGTTGCACCACACGGAGATGGAGACACATCTTAAACACATCACTTCTATTACTAAAGATCTATTCAAACTGTACGCAGTCGAGAGCACTTTGTAAGCTCAAACGTCGCTTGCTGGAGCAACGGGACAAGTAGGAATTTAGTAGGAGTCGTATAAAATATTGAAAGGACTACACTAAGCATCAAACTTGCGAGGTGTCGTCATGTGGAAAAATCCAACCGTTAGAAAGTTTTGACCCTACTTTTGTGAGTGCTTATACTTTAGTAGTGCTGCAACTTTAGTCGATACTTACCCTTTCTTCCTTGGCTCTTTGTGTTTTCCAAGAATTGAACACCTGCTTCTTCTCACTCATTTTTTGCAGAATCTAAAAAAAAAAGGAGTTGTATACCGTAGTAGGGTCAAAAAATTGCATAATCTTTTGGCAAAACCCGATTCTCAATATAATGGGATCCCCCCTGCCTAAAAGTTGAATTCACCGCTGGATCCGATCATTCTTCTACCTCAATTTTTGGCATATTTTATCACTTTCAGTTTTAGCGTCTCTAAAGCAAAAATCGTAAGGATTCTGAATTTTCCACTTCTTTTTAGACAACTCAATAATTAGGATGTTTAAATAAACTTGGAAGAAGATAAATAAATGAAAATAAAATCGGCAAAAGACGTCACAAATAGAGATAAAAAATGGTTGGACCCAATGGTGGGGCCCAACTTTACGGAAAGATATTTTATCGAGAGTCGACTGTAAAGTTCTAAAAAAAGTCTATACTCCGGCTGGACTACGGTATGTGACCGGTACCACATACCGTAGTTTAGCCTATACTCTTATACTTTAGGCCCTCTTCATTTTTTTTCAAGTAAGATTTCTGACATTTTTATAGTAATCATAGTGATTGAGCCTATTTAATAACATAGATTTCTAGTGATCGAGGTCAACATAGTTCATTATAAAGTAATTGGTACTGATCAATTAAGCCACCGTGATCACCATAATTATCATACAAAAGATAATAAATTTTAATGAAGATGGAAGGGGGCTAAAGCATAATAGCAAAAAACAAAAAAAATTGTAATCACCTTAAAGCGAGGATCATGTTGGAGGTGTCTAAAAATTTGTAAAGCTAAAATTCTTTCTACGAAAAGTTTTAAGACTTATCATACTTGAGGGCTTGTTCCCAAGACATATTGGTGCTGACACGCCCATCTCTATACTAAAACAACCACATAGATTTTTTTCATAACCATAACAGACCAACCTTGTCCATGATGAGCTCCCTATACTTGTCAACCTGGCGTCTTCTAATATCGTATTCCTGATCCAAAATGATAGTTTCCGCCTCTGATCTGGCAATACCTTTAGAAATGGGGGAATCTTTTGGGGTAGCAGACTTTACAGGAGAATTTGTTCCAGTTTTATCCAGCTTGTTTAAAGTGGCAGCTATGGCTCTTTCTAGCTAAAATGACCTTATTTACAAAATCTTAAGGACACTTTTTTTTTAAATAAACACCTCAGAATCAACTGTTTGAGGGGTTTTCGATGCTTCTTCTTCTTTTTTAGCTTCTAAAATAATTGTCAAACACTTTGCATACTCGAAACCTTTTTGTCATTATTCGGAAAACACAACACCACAAATATATCAATATGTGCCAATGACACACCGCCAAACAAAAGAATCATCTTCTTGTGATTTTATGAAATGTTAAGACAAAAAATCTTTCGAAAATCTATCTATTTAACTTTTTTGTTTGAAAGTACTTAAAAATTCTTACAAGAGAACCACTTGAGACGCGCACTCAGAGAATTTTTTTTTCTATTTTGTAGAGCGTTGTCGATAGTCTATACGGACTAGTGGTGGCTCGTCCCACATAATCAATTATGCTATTACAAGGGACTAAAGTTAGCAAAATACACCGAGAGGTAATATAATTTTCTGGCAAAATTTAATTCCGAAAAAAAAAACAGGATCTTTTAAAATCTTATTTTACTTTTCTCATTATAGATATTTTGCTAATTCTAGACCCAAAATAAGTGGCATAATTGATTTTATGTATCCAAGCGGACATTAGTTACAGGGCCTAATTTGGGCCAAGACGCAACGCGAAGCGTTGCCCTAGGCTCAGTTCTAACGCGAAGCATTTTTTTGCCCAAATTTTCTCCAAGGGCCCCCTAGTTAGTATGAAGAAATAATTATACAAAAATCGAAAATAAAAAGTGTGACGTTCTTTTCTTAAAAAATGACAAAAACAAGATTCGAGTATAAAGTGCACAAATAAGAATCAGACCTCTACCCATTTCGAAAACGGCAGGCTTGTTCCATGTGGTCTCCTTGGTTTGAGTGTTATCTGAACCAAAATTTTGATGTTTTATGCAGCAAAAATAAAAAGAAGTCCTACAGTAATAGGGTTTTCCTTCATTTGTCTTGTATTCTCGCCACAATCCTTTTTCTCGCTGCAAATTCAATAAAATAATTTAGAGTTTTGAGAATATATAAAAAGATTAATAACCTCTTCCGGAGTTTTTAGCTCTTCCGGTTTAGTCCAACTGGAAGTTTTTTTGACTCGATTGTAGTAGTATACTCGACCATCAGTGGCCATGTGCTCTGTCCACTGCTGAGCATCCTCACCCACCACTGGAGAACAACTTGCGCTTTTGGCTGCTTCAATTTCATGCATGACCCCTAGAATTTAATATTTAAAACTCGAAAAAGTAATAGCTTGGGGTGTCCAAACAATTAAATGAAAATATAAAATTTGACGACCATTCATACGAAAATAAAATTAACCGTAGAAAAATACTTATTGAGGACACCTACCTGGAGCAATGATCATGGGCTGAGGAGGCTGAGGAGAAGTGAATCTGGCCATTGGTTGAGTGTTCATCATAGACGCATTTGCTGCACTCACCATCACTAAAACCACAGTTATCGGAGAACACAGAGGCAAAGACTACCTGGCATCGAAGGAAGAAGCACCTGATGTGTGAATAAACCTGGCTGTGACACTAGCGGAAATCTGGGATTGCCAAACGGAAGCATTCTCGCTGAATACCTGAATAACTGAGTTCAGATTGGTGGAAAGTTACGAACTACTCTCTCAAAACGGAAAATAAAAACATCAAAAGATATTCTAAAATTAAATGTAAAAAAAATATTTACTTGGCAGACCGACTGCAACTAGCGCACCAATTGGGTTTGTTTAAAGAGAGAGAGCGTGTAAAAAGTAAATAATGTGTCAAGTCTTATTTTCTAACTAATAACCAAAAACAAGGGAAAAGTTTGGTTTGCATTCTTTTTTTTTAACATTTGTTGACCTAAGTTCAGACCACAGGAATAAATATGTTCTATCGACAAGATCTAAAAGATAAGATCATCCAATGACCAAGTTACCGTAAAGTTTATTTTACAAGGTTATTATCAAAATTTTGATGATAAATTTGGCTATGTAAAGTCTAAATTTTATTCTATGGCGGGGGAAAAATGATAAGATGAACCAGATTCATACGAGAATTAATTTTATCGCTTTTTAATTTTTGATGATCCAGATGATTCCCTTTTTACTCAGCTATTACCACCCAAACAGTTAATTGAGCCATAATCATATTTGACAAACTCCATTTCACCGTCTACAAAGTGTTTCTCTTTCTTGGAGCACGCCTTAAGCCTCAACAACAATAATTTATTTTGGTTGTGATGTTACTCCTGTGGCCAAAATGAGCTCTCAGATCTCGAGTTTTTCGAGAAAAATCGGCTCCGAAAACATTTAACGCATACCTTAACTTTTAATTTTATGAGGTATGGGTAGACTGTTTGAGAGACAACTTGTTTGAAAAACTCAAGACTTGACACCTCATTTTGGCCACAGGACTAAACGCTGCAGACCATTGTTTACCCTATTCAAAGTCTTTTCGTCTCTTATAGGGGCGCTGTAAACTCTTTCCGACACTGCAACTTAGTGTAATAAGGCAGCAATTTTTCCGGACTCATATTGTTTCTTGTGGATCTCACCAACACGCATCTTAGCCCTTTCAAGGATAAAAATGCTTGAGTCTCAAGAAAAAAAATGAACAACTGGTCGTCAGTTGACTGCGTTTCAGTGGTTTATAGGTGCTTTACAGAGGCGGAGGAAAAAAATTCTAAGGCTGGAGGCGGAGGATAATTTTTTTTTCTAAACAAAAGCCCGCCCCCAAAGGCCTCGTTGTTCAAGCTATCTCCAAAGGATGCCTTTTTAAAGGAAATACGATGTCGAGGGTCAATATTGCCTACACAAAAAGTGTAGCTTATAATCATAGCTGCATATTAGTATATAACATGGTCCGGAGTCACCAAGAAGATATAGGTCACAAAAACAGTGTCATAAACACGATTTTTGAATATGGTAGTGGGCAATAATTAAAGTAAACACAGTGGGCTCACTTCTGTGTATGTTACACCATGTGTATGTCATAGCGAAGATTGACTTTAGCCCATTTTGCAAAGGATTTGTATGCTTTTCTCATCTTGATTCCTATTTTTTATTGCATATACTAAATAAGTCTATCAATTGTAGCTTCGAAATGGATATTCTATTAAGTGCCTCGGTAGGCCTTCTCTTCGCTATATTTAGTATAATTATGGGGTTTGTATTTAAACTATGGTTAGACGAAAGAAATTCTGCCCAAAGCAGGGAAGCGCTGGAAGCTATGTGTACAGATGAGGCGGAAAACACTGAAGTTATAGCTTACTTCGGTAGTCTAGTCTCACTAAATTGAGTATTATTTTAGAAGTCAGATGCCGGCCTAGAAGACATCTAGTCAACAGGACAGTCAACGAAAACTTAGAGGAAGATGAAGATGAGGACCGTCATGGTAATAACTTAGTAAAACAAATAAAACCACTTTTTATTTTACGTTTGTTCTTTTCAGAGGCTACTTATTCTCCCACAACTGATGAGCCAAAAATTGGGAAAAAGAAACTAGCCAAACTACAAGCTAAAGCAGAAGCAAAGGCCCACCGTGAACAGGTATACAGCATTTGGTGCGACTAAGACTGATATCTGATATTTAGGAGCAAGCACAAAGACAGGAAATAAAAAAGCAGAAAGAAATTAAAGAAAAACAAGAAGAGCTGGAGCGTCTCGAGAAAGAAGCTGAGGAACAGAAGAGACGTGAGAAGTTAAAGGCTGAAAGGGAAGAAAGAGAACGCAAAGAGTTCGAAGAATACCAAAAAGTAAGGACATTTCGATATTTATGTGGTATACCCATACTTGCACGGACAAAAAAACGGCAGTGGGCGCAGCAGCGAGTGCCAATTTTTCAAAAAATTAAAGAGGGCGCTGACATTGGCGCCGCAAGATAAAATGCGTGGAACAGCGATCAACAAAAAATAGCGCTTCAGCAATACACGAAAGAAAGGCGGAATAGAAATTTCCTGTCAAAAGTCAATAAAAGTCTCCGGCCAATATGCGGTGATCTCGCGGGATTTCAAAAATTGTGCGGGCAGGATTTCGGGCGGGATTTTTTACCTTTTGCGGAATACCGCATGCGGGATTTCCGTCCCACACCCCAACACTACTCATTTATCAACATTCAGATCATATTAACGTCCTTTTGATAGCCACTGTGCTAGCGGGAGTCGATATAATATCACAGGCAAATTTCGACAGCAATGAATTTTGTAGAGTGCTAAGACACAATTTTAATATATAACGGCATCGATCCGCGGCGCCGGACTTTATTTTTATCAAAAGCTGCGCTGGCGCCTACGACCAAAGTTCAAAAAGTTTTTGGGGCGCCTGTAGGCACCCCAAAAATTTCCGCCGGTGTCCGTACAGATATGCGGATATGTCGTTGTACATTTTTGGTCAAATTTATTTTTAGCTGAAAGAGACTTTTACACTGGATGACCAAGGTTTTGACGAAATGGATGAAGAACGGACGGAGAACCTTTTAAAATCATTCATTAATCACATCAAACAGAAAAAGGTAGCCATTAGTGCAGTCGTAGTTTAAATAAGTCTTTTGGTTGGTCTAGGTGGTTCATGTGGATGAATTAGCTTCTCATTTTAACTTAAGTTCCGAAGATGTGGTTAATCGGCTAGAGTCTTTTATGGCAGACAAGTTAATCACAGGTGTCTTCGATGATCGAGGCAAGTTTATTTATATCACCAATGAAGAGATTCAGTCTGTGGCCCGTTTTATCAATCAAAGAGGTCGAGTCAGTGTGTTAGAACTTGTAGAATACAGCAATAGACTGATTTCTTTGGAGACTAAGTAGTGTTGTGTAAATATCGTTGCGTTTATTTATTGGGGTAGATTCAGGGCTGCCAGATGGATAACTGAAAAAGTTGGCACAACGATCAAAAAATAGTCTCAAAAACCCGGGATTTTAGCATGGGACGGAAAACAACGAATTTGAGAGAAATTACTTCATTGTGCATGCTATTATGCTATTATAAATATGGTAGACTTTAAGACAGTTGAAAGCAGCATTCAATTAGATCGAGACCAGAGAATTCAAAAAAAGCCGAACCCGTTCTTTTTCTTTCATTAGTTTTTACGTTCTTAACTATCGAGAGCATGGAGAAAATAATTGAGATCAGCTTGTTCAGCAGCACAAAAATGGACTTTCAGATCCCGTGGTTTCTGAAATTCTCAAAATTTGTGGACAGATTTGGCTCCATAAAACTGATCCAGTGTTTTTTTTTTCATTCAGCTGAACATTTTCTCCAAAAGGTGGTATAATTTAATTGTAAAAGTAATTCAAATCCAACAAAAACACAGCGAAATAACAAAACTTCGGCAAACGCCACATTTTCCTGGTATTCTGGCAACCCTGGGCAGATTAACTAGTTTGTTTGGAAAAATAAAGATATTTTACCAGAGAAATAATTTTACTGTGTATATCGTTTCTATTACAGACGACTATCTTGTGCATTTTTGCCATGGATTTTTTTTTAAAGTTAGATGCTAAGGAGATTTTCTCGGACAAAATTCAACATTTTGGAATATTAAGAGCCACCTTTAAATACTTTTTACTATTATGGTTTGCCACCCGTTATTATTGTTTGAAAAGATTGAGTCCATCTCTCGGATTAATTCAAACTCAAATCGACATGAGAAATAGTCCCCAGGCCATTGATAGCTTGTTAGAAAAAAAAAAGACTACCAGGTGATGGGAAACCAGACAATATCTAGTAAGAAAAAAATGAAGTAAAACAAGAAAGACCATAAAAATGACAATTTTACTCTTGTATCGTGGAATTTCTTTTGAGAAAACTGCTTAACATCATTAACTAACCTTTTTAATCAGTATCCGATTTTTAGACTAACACTTTCTTCCAAAAATGAGTCGTGATTTGCATTCAGTTCAGCAGGCCCGAATGGTAAATCCCTAATTATGCAATGAAAAATACACTCGAACTTCGATAATTCGTCACCCCAAAAAGATGGATCCACAGTTGGGTTCGACCATTTTTTTCCTCAACTTTTGACATCATTTGCCAATTTTGATGTTGATGTCTCCTAGGCAAGAAATCGTAAGGATTTTGAATTTGCCAGTCGTTTTTCAAAAAGCCGACTTCGATAACACGTCCCCTATTTTTCAAAAGATTTTTTGCAATTTTTTACCTTAGAGACATCAATATAAAAATCGGCAAAATATATTTAAAAATTGAGGTAAAAAATGGTCAGAGCCAGCTGTGAATCGATTTTGGGGTGACGGGTTATTGAAGTTCGAGTGTATTGAAGACTTAGTCCTCTCAGGTGGTTGAACAACTGAGACGCGAAAAGAATATTCATCGAGGTATGTAAGATTTGGGCTTTCTCATATTTTTGACAACTTCAAATGCTTTTCAGGCAACATCTCACATTCTGTTAATGAAATAGTTCGGTAACTCTAAAACCTACTAAAGACAACCCAGAAATTACAGGCTGGAAAATCGTTGCAGGTACACCACTGAAATGCAAAAAGATGACTACTTGTTGAATGGGTTCCCTACCGACAAGTTGAACCCCTACCGCCCCAAAAACACAATTCAGTGCGGAATCCTATGAGTTAAGCTTCTCGACATCCATGTTTCACTATGCTTCTATCGCTTAACCAAATCATTTAACTGAAGATGCCTTTTCTCAGAGACTTCCCTAACTTTTTCGTCAACACGTTGAAGCTTTTTATCCAATAAAACATACTGCGTGTTATGCTTGAAAAAATTTATATGTAATCGCTGAAAAATAAAAAATATATGGAGATTCAAAACAATAGTTGGAAAAAAGTTTTATAGGATACTCTGCATATTCAGCGAATTGGCAGGTGAAAACACCGCAGGCAATACAGTTTTGCTAAGTAAAATAGTTCCGTTTTTTCTAGGTGTCCTAAAGATTTATAATGACTGCAGCTCTGCAGCACAAATACACAAAGAAATTGATTATATCTTGTACGTAAAATTAAACCAATCTACAATATTCTGGCACACCCACACTGTGACAAAAATTATTCTAAAAAAAAGACATTCTATCAGAAATTCATTCTAACAAAAAGACATTCTATCAGAAATTCATTTTGACACAAATTGTTTTGGAATCAATTATTTTTATGAAAAATTGTTCTGAACTATACAGTTCTAAAAGTAACTGGTTTTGACTTGTTTTTTTATTGTCTCTATTCAAGAGTTTTAAGCCCCTGTTTGATTGTTTGAGAGTTTTTGAAGTTATTGTATCTTTTATACAATTGTTCAAGTTGCTTACAAAATCATA